>RJWT010010623.1:0-24010 GCA_004365215.1 Cuniculus paca
ATATAAGGACTTAGGAGGTAGGCTAACAGTAGCTTCCCAAAGGGTCAGGTGTGGAAGAGTGTAGAAGGGTGGTCTGTGTGTTAGAGAGCTGAAGGATCCAGTCAAAGGCTGAAGACCTAGAGCTCACCGCAGTGTCCTGTGCAAGACCATATCAGGAGGCCAAAGAGTCTGTGATGGAAGGCTGAAGGATTTGTACTGGTAGCCAAGAGACAACGTTCAAGGTGACAGTGAAGACTGGAGCTCCTCTGAAGAAAGTGAAGGAAGCCTCCCTTCTACCTTTCCCTTTTAATCTAATTAAACTACAAGTCTATTAATTAGTGCCACTCACACTCAGGGTGCATCTTCTGTTTTTAGTAAATCCCTTCAACCATACCAGAAGTATGGCGATCCAATTTAGTTGGATGTTTCTTACTTAAATTGACACATTCAGTTAACTATCACAAAGCCTTTTTCTGTCTAGTGAGAATACTGAAAATAAAAGAATAAAAACAAAAATAAGAGGCTCTTTCATGAAGAAGAAGGTTATCAGTTGTGTTTAAAGCTGTCAAAAAGATTAATGAAATGAGGAATGTTAAGTGTTCATTCACTCTTGGAAGATGAGTTCATTATTAGTCTTTGAAAGAGCAGTTTCAATGGGAAGAAGCTAAATGGAAAAGACTTTCTCACCATTTCCACTATCATGTCCTAGATATTCAACAACCAGATCTGATGTTCTGATGTCTTTCTCTTCCACTGATCTCTCTTTTCTGCCTAGCCATGTTACACTTCTCATCAGACTCTGACAAGTTTTTTTGAGGATTGCGGTGGCTCCACTGTAGTGCTCTTGTGCATGTAACCATTTTTGTTGTTGATGTTGTTACAGATAAAAGAAAAAGTAGAAGGAAAAAATGAGATGTTTGCCTAATCTATAGGGACAAAAACTCTTCAATTTTATTCTGCATTAAAATTAATTCAATATTGATTTTAAAGTGTGCCATCTAAAAGGTCTTTTTTCACACATACTAGTATGGATCAGACAAGTTTGGTTGCAACTGTGAGAAAAAAATTTGCTCCAAATCTAAATCATATTAATTTTCAGAACTAATTAAAGATTTTGTTCAATAGAATATTTTGTTTCTTTAAAAAAGAGATTTTATTCTTGTTATACTTAACCCCTTAATGGGAAAAAGCTAAGATTTTATAAACCTAATTAAATTATTATAACAGACCTATGAATCTAGAAATTATTATCTTCAACTCTTGATCTTCTATAAAATTAAATACATCTTTAATGAAGGGCAAAATTTCATCATGTGTGCTGAAAGAGTGAAACAGCAGAAAACTTTAGCCAATATCACCCTATGTACCAGTTACTTGACATTTATTTGCTATGATTTGTAAGTGTAATGAGATGAGGAAGAAATACTCATATTTTGTTATCTGTAAAGTTATCTGTATTACCACTAATCATATTAATTACTTGGACATGTGCCAGCTTATTTATGATTCTCAGGATGGAGCCATGATCTGATAAATAGGTGAAGCATATTCTTCATGTCATAGATGTCAGTACAAGGTTTTGATTGAAGAAGGCTGAGGACAATTTGCACAGAATAGCTACATGAAATCTATATTAGTATAATAAAAATAATCTCTCACTGAATAGTGATAAATTCTGTTTTGAAAATAAAGATTTAAAAATTTTTTCTGTCAAATATGCTTTCTGAGTAAACCATATTTTACTTGGAATGATTTCCCCCAACTCCTAGTTGTCATTCTACTCAATGATAGGTCATCTATACTGATTTTTCTGTTTATTAAAAAAATAAAATTGCATTATTTAAATAATGAGTGCATAGAATATGTAGGTAAAATTTATAAAGTAAAAAAGGAAATGTCTATGTCCTCACCATCACCACAGACCATAAGAAATATTCTTAGGAACCTACTTGCATACCCAATCCAATAAAATATACCTATTCTACACACAGAGGATAGTAATATCATAAATACTACGTTTATCATTCTATTCTTTTTTATAGTTTAATTACTAATGATAAATAATGAAATCTACATAATTGCCTGTATTTTTCCAAGTTATTTTTTTTTCCAAGAATGCCAAAGTGAGTCTGTATTTTAACAAAGACTGTGCTAAATCTTCCTACACTAAAGCCTAAGAAATGTCTGGGGAGTTATGCTTATACAGCAGCTAAAGACAGGTTTAGGGAAGGACAAGGATGAAAATCTTCTGTGAATGTTAGGTATGCAAATAGAGTTCCAGATTCCTCCCTTCCTGATCTTAGCCATCCAAGGTGCCCCCTCACTTCCTTAAAAAGGCAACAGTATCATCTGAAGTGGTGGGAGTGGGGAGGGAGGCCATGGCTAGATGTCCAGTGTCCAAGGAGGACACTGAAGCAAGTTCACCCAGTCCATTGTAGGGGTTGAAGAGGAGCAAACAAAGATAAGGGAGAGGGGTGTGCTGGAGGACGCTGGACAAGCTCTGTCCCTCTCTCAAGCCAGCACAGGGAAAAATGAGAAAGATACTTTTTGTATGTCTCATTCTCCCCCACCTCCAAGAGATTTCATCCCCCTTAACCTCAAGGGGAGCTGGAGGTGTGAAGCTTTGTCTTCTGTCATTGCTTTGAAGCTGATTTGCAGTAGTTGACTCTGCCAACCAGAAGAATAAAAATCTTTTGCTGATTGATCCAGTGATATGTGGGGCTCTGGCTCCTCTTTTGGAGACACTGATTGGAAGCCTTTCATTATTATGAGCTTAATGTGGAATTTCTTTAGTCTGAAAAATCCAAACTGAAGATACAGGTATCATAATTACTACTAGAGGATACTAGTAGAACTTCCTTTAAGCCATTGCCATGGAGTTTTGGACTATTATGTTGATAATTATTCACACTGGTGATCTGAATGTAGTTCATTTGTTTTCATTTCTGTATTTTTTAACAATCATAATTTACATATTTATTCTTTTGATCAACACTTGGACTATTTTTGGTTTTCTACTCTTGCAAACATTATTGCTGTAGGCATTCTTATGCATGAATACAGATACAATACACATATACAAAAATGTTTATAGCTACATGTTGCTAACAGTTCTTGGATACATATTCAGAATTAGGACTGCTGATAGATGAAGTTTGTCCAGGAAAATTTAATAGATTTTACCCATTTTTCCAAGACATTATGACAATTTACAGTATGACCAATAGTAAGTGAATGTTTTCATTGGCACGCATCAATACGTCAACAATTGGCTTAACTTTGATTGTCTGATAGTCTGTGTCTTCTGGGTATGATATGTATTTCCATTTTTAATAATGAAATTGCATACCTTTTCATTTGTGAATCACTTGTGTTTCCTTGTCTGGACATGCTCCTTCTTATCTTTGTTTTACCTTCTCATTACAATTTCCATACATACTAGTAGGAAATTTGATGTATTGACAGTACTAATTCTTGTGGTTGTATACATGTTGCAAGTATCTTGTTCAAACCTCATGTTTATGTGCTCTAAGACTGTCTTGTGTCTCAAAAAAATTTAAAAGTTCTTTATGTTAGCTGGAAACAATAAGATGTGTAATTTGTTTTTATAATGTCTATACCTTAAGTATGTTTGTCACTCAAAAGTTTATGAAGATATTCTCCTAACATCACTTCTGAAAACTTCCAGAAGTCTTTTCCATAATTGTGATCCTTTGCTCATTTTGAGTAGTTGTCATGGTTACTTTTCTCTCATGGCTGAGACAAAATACCCAATACCCAAAATGAAGGAAGGAAAGGTTTATTTAGCTGACTGTTTGTGGAGGTTTCAGTTCATAATCAGTTTTCTCCAAGAAAGGGTGGCATGGCAATGGGGCAACACTTCAAGGCAGCAGCCAGAGCAAAAGGGGGCGAAGCAAGCTTCTTCTCTTCCTTTATATTGTACACAGGCCACCCCCACCCCAAGGCTGGGGTAGCACTCACAAAATCTGTTTGCCCTCCTCTGGCACAGGAGGAGATTTACAAAGTAAGAACCCTGGCTCCCTGCTGAGTCTCTTAGTTAAACTTCTAAACTTCTCAAATTGACACAATGTATCAATGTAGTGGTTTAAAAAATTCAGTTTGCACTCTGGAACACACCCATAATATGAGGAAGATCACAAATTTTAACCCCGCCTCAGCCAAGAAGATCACAAATTCTAAGCCAGCCTGGACAGCTTAGCTAGAACTCATCTCAAAATAAAATAAAATAAAAAACACAAAGAATGTTTGTAATACACCATATCAACAGATCCAAAGACAAAAATCACATGATCATATCAATAGATGCACAAAAAGCTTTTGACAGAGTCTAAGATTCATTCATGATTAAAACCCTAGAGAAAACCAGACTAAATTATCTTTATCTCAATCTGATAAAAGCCATCTATGACAAACCAACAGTCAACATCATACTAAATGGACAAAAAATGAAAGTTTTCACTCTAAAGAAAAGAGAAAGGAATGAAGAGAAAGCAAGCAAGCAAGCTAATTGATCATTTCTCCCACTAACTTGCAGTTCTGCTTTCAGATTTCTTACTGTCATAGTTTCATGTCTCTTACTATGTTCTAGTGTCCAGTTTGTCATCTGTGTTCTTTTTTTTTTTTTTTTTTTTTTTTTGCTGGGGGAAGGGGGAGAACTTCTCACTATGTAGTTCAGGCTGATCTTAAACTTACTATTTAGCCCCAGCTGGCTTCAAATTTGCAACGACCCTCCTGCCTCGGTCTCCCAAGTGATGAAATTGCAGGCATAGGTGACCATGCCTGGTGTAATCTGGGTCTGTTCTTACATAGGACTTCATAATAAGTGCTGCTAATCATAGTTTAAATTCTACATTTTTTTCCTATTTCAAGAATATCTTACTGAGTGTTTACTATTATTCCTGTTATGCATAGTTTTAAATCTGTATTTTTAGAGACCATACAGAGACCTGTTTAAATTTTAATTGGAACTTCAGAGCACTATATGTTGAACTGTCTTTCTATTTGTGTGGTACTGGGGATTGAATCCAAAACCTTCACACTGAACTATATCCCCAGCCATTTTCAATTATCTGTTATTTAATTTTCAGATAAAGTGTCAAGTCATTAAATCATCCAGGCTGATAACAATCTTGCAATACTCCTGCCTTAGCCTCCCAAAGTGCTGAGATTGCAGGATATACAACCACACTCAGCTATGAATACCTTCTTTATACTAGATTTCCTTTCCAAAAGAATGGTTTATCTCTCCATCTTAACAGAAATTTTTATACCTTTAAATCATGTACTATTTTAAATTATACTGTTCTTGTACACTCCTTATTACATAGTTGTTAGGTAACTGACAATATTTGTCATGATTATAAATGTCACATTCAATTAGAGGCATTTCTTTTTGATTATTGTTTTTGTATATAAAAGCATTTCTTTTTAACTTTAATTTTTGTTTAATAAACATGATAAATTATTTGATAAGCTCTAATTATAAATAGGCAGCTTTGACACTTATATATGGAAATTACACTAAACTTTTTATCTTTTCATAATTTTTATACAAAATAATGGTTTTATTGTAGCATAAGTCATATATCATAATTTATATCTTCTAGCATATATCTTTCAGTATTTTGAAATATATTTGCACAACTTTATAATTACAGTTACTACCTAATTTTAGGCAATTTATATCACCCTAAAAAGGAACTGCATGTGTTAGCAAATATGCCTATTCCCAAATCCCTCTTTATTTTAGGCAATCAGCTGTTTTTTGGCTTCTACAGAGCCACCTATTCTGGGTATCTTATTTAAATGGAAACAACTGATATGCAATATATATATATATATATATATTTGCTTCTTTTAATTAATATGGTGGTTTCAAGTTTCATACATGTTGAAGCATCTATTTGAATTTCATTCCTTTTTAGTGTCAAATAATACTCTATTGCATAGATATGCAGTATTTTTCTTTGTGCATTCATCAACTCACAAATATTTGTGTTTGTCTTCAGTTTTCACTTTTTATAAATAGTATTGCTCTCTATTCTGTTTTCTTTCGCTTTTTTTGATCTGTTTTGTCCTATTTTCTTTAAAATAAAAAAAATTAAATAGTATTGCTCCTAATAGTCATGTGCAAAAGTTTTTGTTGACAAATGTTATCATTTCTATTGAGTAGAGCCCAAGGAATGGAATTCTTGGGTTTATTGTGATTCTGTGTTTAGCATTTTTAAGAACTGCTGCAGTATTTTAAATACGGATATGCCGTTTTAGAGATTTCTTTCTTATTGTAACTTCGAATATGTCTTCAGCTTTGTTCTTTCTCCCTTTTACTTCTGGTATTCAATTACATATACGTTACAAATTTTGAAATTATCTTACAAGTTTTTGAAATTCTGTTCTATTTTATCTTTACCTTTCAGCATTTACATATCTTCACACTCACTAATTCTTCTCTGGGCTATGTCTAGCCTACTGATGAGTACATTAAGGACATTTTTCATTTCTGTCTAGTTTTTGTGACTTTATGCATTTTCTTTTGACTCTTCCTTTGTGTGCATGCATTTCTGCTTACATTGCTCTTTTATTCTTGCATGATCTTTTATCCCCTAGAGCCCTCGAGGTACTTATCAGAATAAGTTTGATGCTAGTTGAGCATGCTATATTGTGCATTAGGACTGAGGTAAGTAGACCAAGAAGGCGAACTGCTGTTAATGTTCCTTGTTGCTACAGGTACCACAGTTTTGAAATTTCATCACTTTCCTTGTTTCTGCCTCCCTTCTTGATATTATGTTCCTGTAAATACTTCTCCTCTTAGTTTGATTCCACTATTATTTTTCTGCAGCCTTGTGGATGTAGTAAGGAGTGAAAAAAGTGCATTCTGTAATCTTCCAATTCAGCCAGTAGTCTTTGAATTGGCCTGTGTCTTTGAGCTGTAACCTTAACATGCTTTTTCCCCAGTACTATGGCTTATCCCTTCCTGTCCTCCTACGCTTCTTTCTGGCTTCAACATAACAACCTGGTTCGTTGAACCCCTGACATCTATTGACTTTCTTTTCCTTCTCTTTCTGAAAGAGAAAGTCTGGACAGGGTTGAAATGGGAGGAAGTCTCCCCTCTTCATTGAGATAAGGCTTTGGAAATACTTTGCAAATTGGTCTGTACCATTATGGAGAAGACTCTGACCATACTCCATTGCTATTCTTCACTTCTTTCTACCTGAGCTCCAAGAAATCTTTCAGATACTGTAAGAACCTGGATGGCTTTCCAAAAGTAAAACATGTGAAGGGTTGAGATCTCTAAGCTCATAAAATTACATTATAAAAGCAAGCAATTCAATTTAAAAAATTGGCAAAGGACTTAAATAGATATTTATCCAAAGAAGAGATACAGATGATCAATAAGCAATGAAGGATACCCAATATCACTAACAACATCCATTTCTTATAAAAAAAAAAGATACAAAGAGAAAAATAGAAGGAAAAAGGGAGAAGAAAGGAGAGAGGGAGGGAAAGAGGTAGGAAAGAAGGAAGGAAGAACAAAAGGAAGGACTGAAAGAAGAAGGAAGGAAGGAAAGGGGGAAGGAAGGAAAAGGTTGGAAATAGGAGGTTTTGATGACAAAGAGAAGTTGGTTTTTGGAACTTTTGTGCATCACTTGTGAAAATGTAAAATGGTCGAGCTGCAAGGAAAACAGTATGTTAGTTCTTCAAAAACCTCAATATAGAATTATCATATGATCCAGAAATTTTTCTTATAGACTATATATTCAAATGAATTGAAAGCAAGCATTGAAACAGATATTTGTACATCAATGTGATTAGTAACATTTTCATAATAGTCAAAGGATGTTATTTCTGATTTTCTGACAATTTTCTAAAATCATTAATGTGTCCCTACTAGTTCACAGTTACAGTGGTTTCCATTCTCAGTTGTTTCTCTCTGAATTTGCTTCTCTCTCCAGATTTCAAGATTTTTATTGGCACTGGAATTTCAGTTTTTTGACAAATGCAAAATATAAATTATTTTTATTCAGTTTATTCAGCTTTATCTTGTATGCAGACAAGTGACAACTTCCAAGTTCCTCATGTCAAGGATGAAGTGCTACATTCTCACCAACCATGCATAAGTGTTTCAGTTTCTCCACACCCTTGTCCTTTCAGTATCTTCAGTCCTGTTTCTCCTTCATCATGTTATAACAATTAATGCACCCATCGTAATACAAGTATAAATGGCAGACCAGTATTGACTTATAATTGATATAAAGAGAAAAATGTTCAACATTTCACTGCTATATATATTTACTATATTTCTGGGAATGTGTCACACTTAGATAATCATCTTACAATGATAGATTTCATGAAGATTTTGTCTCATGCCAAACTACTCCAAATATCAATTATTCTATGAGTTGATTTTAAAAGTAAGATTTTAAATTAAAAAATAAAATTTTATGAAATTGAGAAACTTTTTACAGGTTTAACCACACAAGAATAGATTTAGGGTATTTTTTTGCCCTAATGCTTCTGTAATTGTTTTTGCTAACAGTGTAGAAATTTTAAGACCTAATTGTCTTTTCTCATTTATTTCATCCTTTCATACCCATTGAAAACTGTTTAAAAATTTTATAGCCATTATTATTCAAAAAAAAATCCACTGTATGGAAAAAGTGAAAACTTGCTTCATCAAGTATTTCACAAGAAAAACCTATTCTTATAACATAAGGGACATATATAAAAAGATTTAAAAATTGGCTAGACTTTAATTGTGTGTTGGTTTACTTTGCCACTTGGGTAGATTCCTTTACAACTATAATCATTACCAAGGTAGTTAACAGTTTTAGTAACATATATTTTCATTTATAAAATTGTAGTTCCACTACTAGAGGTACTGTATTTTTTAAAAAGATCATGAAACTACACAACCAGATTAGAAGCAATATAAACCAAATTGGTTTTATTAAATTGTCTTGCTAGCTCATACTAATATGGTAAATTACTAGTTTATTAGATTATTTCATTGTAGTGCCCAATTCAACACTGCAATTTACCAGTTCTATTTCCTGTACTCTGTAGCATTTTCATCTCCTCAGCTTAATGGGTTTAACTTTAAGGTAAATTGAACTCCTGATCCAATCTTCTTTTTCAAACAGGCTTCTCCTGAACTGATTACATTTTACACCTTTAACACTGTTCAGTGGATGTTAAAACTTTAAATTTTTAGGCAGGAATGATTAATGATGTCAATGAGTATTATTGGCACATCATTTTCTTTTTTCTACAGATGATTAAATAACCAGGAAACAAAACTCATTACCTCATATCAGTAACTGAGTGGAAATAAAAGCAAATTCCCAGTGAAGAGTGACATAATCCCCAGTAAAGAGTAACATAATATTATATAATCAATAAATAATTAATCTTGGCTAGATAGTAAGTTCTGTGATATATTAGCTAATGAATACTTGATAATGGCTCACAGTTTAATATTTTAATAACACAACTTTTATACTGCCTCATGTTGATCCAGATTTTCTTTGTGTATGATTGTTAGAAATTAAATTTAATGAAACATTTCAAAGTGAAAATAGTTTATGAGTTAACAACTGAAATATTCATAATTTTTTCAGAGAATGTTAGAGTCTACAAATGAAGAGTTAAACTTTAACAGAAGAACTTTACCATACTTAAAGTATTCCTGAAGTGTTTTATTTCCATTTTTGTTATCAGGACCTTGAGATATAGGTAATACAGAGCAAAAAAAAAAAAAAAAAGCATGTGAGAATGGTTGAAAATAAAGTGCTATCAAGGGAAATATTGGATTTTCAGTGGGTCAAATGTTCCTCATGTATGCAATATATAACATCGGACAATATTAAAATGCAGTATTATTTCCCTGTACTTAAAACTGTATGATAATTGATATATGAATAATCAAGCCTTTGGAACAGAAGAGAAAACAGAAATAAACATTGTAGCAAATAGAAATTTTGTAAATGATAAAATTGGTATAACAAATCATTAGGACGAAAGTAAAAATTTAATATATTATGTTATGACAGCTGAAAGTCATTTGTAAAAATATATATTTGAATTAATTTCTGGTACAGTATTAGTTGGGGTTCTCAAGAGAGACAGACCAACTGGATATAGACATATAAAGTAGATAAAGATGATATAAATATAGGCATATACATAGACATAGAAATAAATACTACATGAGAATGAAATTTAGGAGAATTGGTTTACAGAATTGTGGAGGCCAAGAGGTCCTATGCAGGCCATCTGCAAGCTGAAAATCTGAGATGCCTGTAGTGTGGCTCACTCTAAGTCTAAAATACCTAAGAACCAGAGAAGCCCAGTTATAACTCTGAGCCCAAGGCTGAAGTCCTGAGAACCCAAAAGTGGGGAAACGGGTGTTGGTGTAAGTCTTGGAGCACAAAGGCCAGGGATCTTCACCTTTAAATCCAAGGAAGGTGGCAGAAAGGTGTATCTAAGCTCCCAGAGACTGATAGACACATTCACCTTTTCTCGTGTTTTATCTGGCCCTCCAACTAATTGAATGGAGTTCTTCCACACTGATGGCATCTTTTACCTAGTCCAAGTAGTCCACTCAGAGTTAAACACTAGTCTATACTGGAAACACCCTCATGGAGATACCCAAATATATTGCTTTCCAAATTTTCTAGGTATTGTATAATTTAGTCAAAGAGATTCCTAAAATTAACCATAGCGCATGCTATAAGTAGGAATAAACTCTGAATGGATTAGGTCAGAACGCAAAACATGAATGCAAGTGCTAGAGAAAAGTGTTAGTGAAAGGCTCTATGCCAAGGTTATTGGGAGAGATTTTCTTAAAATCTAGACTTAATAAGAATGATTAATAAATTCACTCACATAAATAGCAAACCTTGCATGAAGTAAGGAAAAAGTTCCATGAGAAAATTTAAAAGGAAAATGACAAATTAGGAAAAACTTTTGTTACATATTGCAGAAATGTTCTTTGGTGCTGAGATCTGTTCATAAATACTAGATCCCAACAAAAGAGTCAGGGATCATTGAAGAAATTATTTAACCCAGTGATGCCCTCCAAAAAAGAAAATATTGCATATTATTTGTTAACCATTTCCTAACAGAGAACATGGAAGTACTCAAAAAACATGAACAAATCAAAATGACACAAACCTCAGCTTAAAGAAGCCTTCATGGCCAAATCAAAGATGATTTGAGCATTGATATTTTTAAGACAGTGACAGGTTGAATAAAAGAAAAATCCATAAATCCACACTTACACTTACAGAGAAATATTAAGTAATAAATGAAAATGGACTTATAGTGCTATGCAAAATAATTTTCAATACTGAGGTGATAAATGTTTCAGGAAAGACTCATCAATGATATTAGAACTATTGTGTGGAAAGTTTGATGAGGGGCAGGCTATATGCACTGATTCTAAGTCTCTCTAAACATACTAATTATTTATTTCACACAAAAAGTGGGAACTTGACAGTGGAGACCCGACAGAGCTCCCTTAATCAAGTGAAAGAAAGTTAGCATCAATAATATTACTGTCTTATGCCTCCTGATATGATGCTCAAGTCCATCTTACTGATTTCTCTGGCCTTAAAAAATCAGAGCAAAAAGAAAGTCAATAATGCCTTTAAATCAAATAGGATCAAAAAACTAATCTTAAAAAAAGTAATTCCAAATAACTCAGACCTTAATAAACTTTTCTTTAAGGGTCTGTTGTCCTGGAACCACTTCCCGCATTCACTTCAGTATCAGAGCATGACCAGGGAAGCAACAGCACTAACTGGTATGGGACAATAGATTTCTGTGAACAGCTTTGAGTTGCTAAAGTAGATGAATGGCAGTTGGGAAGAAATGCCAGGTTTGAAGCAAAGGCAAGTGAAGACACAGTGGAATCTATAAACTCATACAGGTCCCATGAGGGCCGTGCAAACCCTTCATCAGCCTTTCATGCTCTGACCTTCAGGATGTATGTGGCCTTCAGACACTCCATTATGTTGGAGCTGTAGGACTGGAGAAGATGTGGACCTGGCTGCTGTCCCCATTGACTGGTGCACCAACTTAGCAATGGTATGCGTGAGCCCCAACCGGGCCTGACAACCCACACTGACCTGCACAGCATGATGCCACCGTTGCTTCCCTTCTAATTTCCAAATTATGAAAAGAATTCCTCCTATGGCCAACTTAACTCAGAACCAAACAGGGAACAGAGTTCTAGGAAAAACAACCCCAGTATAAGTAGATCCACTATAATAACTTCACAGCACTATCCTCAGAGAAATGAATAGGTTAGAGGTGGAGAAATGGTAGGATAAGATAGTTTGTCCTCAAAGGCTCTACTTCATTAAATTTAGCAACCAGACAGTGAGTAAAATTATATGGTGTGCACAAATGAGTAATGGCTGTATCTATTTCATTTTACTTGCTTTCTCTCGAGCATTGTTAAGTTTGCTGATTCTCTTGCAGCACACATAGACAAGGTGAGTTTTTACAAAACTTTATTTTACAATGCTTTAAACTAAGGACTCATTAAGAGATGTAGTAATGTAAAAACAAAACACTACCAAAACAAGAAATGCAAGAGGTTAAGGGCAAGATCTCTTGACTAGATTTTCTGACTGGAAAATGCAGCTTCCTTGTGTGTAAAATGAATTGCTCACTTCCATTTTACATCCATCAGTTATTTTTATATTTAAAAATAAATTTAAATTTAAATTTGTATTCTTATGATATGCTCGTTCCTAAGATAGAGCTCCTAACACCCTTATACTTCAAGGTGTTAGGATAATTTTCTTTTCCAATATTAGGTTTGATCCTGGTTCCTGACTCACAGCATCCTTTGTAATTTTCTGAGTGATATGGTTGCTACAGAGCTCCCTTGAAATGTCCTGTGACAGGAACAACTTTTGCTCTAATGAGGTGACTCTTGGTAAGCTTCTGTATAGCCTCAGGATAGGACTTAGTTGGCAGGGGAACTAATGTTGTGATCGGGTGATTGCCACCCTCAGCCTCACACCCTCGCCCTCAGAGAAGGGAGGCAGTCTGAAAGTCAAGTTAGTCTGCAATGGCAAATGACATAGTCTTTTAGTTGAAAGAAACTCCATAAAAATGCAAAAGAACAAGGTTCAGAGAGCTTCTAGATTGCCAAACACTCAGAAGTTCCTGGAGAAGTAATGGAAGTTCTGCACCTCTTCCCACATACCTTGCCAATTGTCTTAGTATCTGTATTCTTTCTCGTAACTTTGATAATGCAATAAACTGGTAAGTGTGTCCCTGAGTTCTGTGAGCAATCTAGGAAAATTAGTAACATCCAGAGGAAAGGGTTTTGGGGAACCCAAGGTATTACCACTGGTACCAGGAAATCAAAAATATGAATGACTACTTACTACTTGTAATTACTATCTGCAGTAAGGCAATCTTGTTGGAATGTGCCCTTCACTTGTGGTATCTGACTTAATCTCTAAGTAGAGAGCATCAGAATTCAGTTAAATTTCGGAATACCTCATTGAAGTCTACTGGAGAATTAGTTGTTGGTGAGGAAAAACTCACACACATTTTAGTGACCAAAAAAAAGTGTTCTATGCTAAGTGTTGAATCAAATGCAACAATAGGAAAGAAAGATTTTTTTCATCAAATCAACATTCAAATCAAAATTATTGTGTGGCATCTTATAATTTAATATTACATTTTTCTCACACTAAACTATTTGACAAATTTTTGAAGTCCACACTAGTTATTTAGTATATGTGATTTTAGTCTTCATGTTCATGAGATGTATCAAAAATCAAGGCGAAGTTTAAAGCTCTTTTAAAAATTTATTACAGTAAAATACCCACTGTCATTAATCTCCCTCAAAATATGTGCCATTACTTTAACGCACTTAACTCCATCTTTCTTGCTACTTTCTGAGGTAGTTCTGCAAGCCCCGTTTTGTTGCATTGTCATGGTCGACTCTATGTCCTGAATAGATTCAAAATGTTTACCTTTCATGATAATTTTAAGTTAGTGAAAAGCCAGAAGTTGTATGGTGCTAGATCCAGCAAATAAAGTGGATGAGGACACACTATAATGTTTCCATTAGCCTCCTTTTCCTGTGAATGGCATTCAGCAGCAAAGGTCACCATATTTTTATCACACCTCATGAAGCCATTCACAAAAGAGAACTTCTAGAAGTGCTTCAGAAAGTGGAAAGAAGATGGGATAAGTGTGATCAAAGGAAGGGAAGTACTTTGAGGGGGATGGCGATGTGTCTTTTACTGTAATAAATATTTTAAACATTCACTATATTTTGATCATACACCATATTCATAATTTTGTTTCCTAAGTCAAAATCGTATGTTAGTATATTTAGCTGTGATACATTACATTCAAATCATATGTCATATATATTTGGTGTTTGTTTTGTCTCACTATTCCAGGAATATTTCAAAAAGAAAATAATTACACAGGGAGATTTCTATTCAGCTAATCTGAATGATACAATACTTATGTCTTTGGGAATCTTTTTTACCCTTTGGGGTTATTTTTTTGAGGGATTGTTTGTCTTTTGTGTTTCTATACCAGGAATTGAACTTACTACCTTGCGCTTGCCAGGCAAGTGCTGTGCTGCTGAGCTATACCCTCAGTTGGGTATTTTTTAAAAAGAATAATCCAAAGCATTTTATTTTCAAATGATAGCTAAAGAGAAATGTGCAATAAGTTAATAATGACATTTACTTAGAGAGAAAGACAAATTTTTAAAGTCCATTTTAAAAATTAAGTATATATTGAGTAGATATTACCTATATAGCATGTATAGCATTGAAGTAGAAATTCAAAGTTTACAGAGAAACATATTTGTGTTGCATGCATATAATGTATATATTTCAAATATATAATGATAGCAATTCAAATGTAAAATCAAAATATGTGAGCTGGTTATAGCTCAGTGATAGGGTGCATGTTTAGCATCCCTAGTTTGATCTCCAGCACTTACACCTCCCAATTTTTTCAATGTGATATGAAGAAATACAAATATCAGAAAATATAAATCGATATTGAAATATTTTTTAAACTATAGCAAATGTTTTGACTTTAGATTTTTTTCTCTTTTCACTTTGTTTCTTCATTGTGACAATAGTTTTCACTGAAATATTGGTAGATTCATTTAATGTTCCTCTTAAGTCATGTGACACAAACTTAGTAATCACTATAAAAAAAAAGCAGCTGTGAAACTGAGTTGATATTTTCTGTATTGAACAAACTCAAATTTAACTCTGTCACTGCCTCTTCATTATATCCCATCATCTCTTGGCACCTTGCTCTGATGTTTTGTCCCATTCTTGCCCTTCCCTTCCTCTCTTCCATTAATTGTCAGAAATGTGTTGCTTTGTTTATGCTAGGTTTATTTTTTCTTCTATTCCTACATCTGCAAAAATCATATATTCTGCTCAAATAGGTCTGTAATACTGATGCCAATTTGTTGTGCATTTCCTTGATGCCTGTTATGGTTTGTATCTAGGCCCCCCAAGCCTCGTGTAGTCATGGAAGTGGCTGAATCCAGCATTTGTGATTGACTCGTTGCCTGGCGCTGGGATTGGCTGTCTGAGTTCTGCACCCGCCCAGGGGTAGAGCTGACATACAGTGTAGGGTCCGAACGGGGGCGTGTTTTTCCCTTTTTTTTGCGTGGTTTGCTCTTGCCGCCTGCAGCCGCCGTGAACGGCTACCCCCTCAGCCATGCCACCCTGCCGTGGAGCCAGCTGAGTATGGTCTGGAATCTCCAGAATTTGTAAGAAATAAATCTTCCCTTCCCTAACTTTGGGTGTCGGGTGTTTTGTCCCAGCCAGGAGAAAAAGTAACCAAGACAATGCCCTATCAGTTTCCTAATTTATTTCCTAATCATTGTCTGCTTTTACCCTCTAAAAGTTTTTTCACTTACCTTTAAAATATTTAAAAATATAAAATACTGATTTATATTTATTATATGTTTATTCATAAATGTAAAAATTTTAAAAACATAAAACCATTTTTCAGAGCTTGCCTTCTTACCTCAAAATATGGCACATACATGTTTCAAATCTCAAACAACTGGGCACATCTTCCTCTTATTAAGCGATTCACACCCTCTATGGTCCAAGATTTGCAACCTGAATGCTATCGGTACTTCAGTGTTCCTTACTTACATTTATCTTCAGTCAATCTTATGTTGTGCCATAATTTGAATTCTGTATAATCTTTTCTTTCACTTTTTCTATCAAGCTCATTGTAATTGAGTTGTATACTTACCACTCCTCTCACTAAGAAATCTAAGATTGTTTTCTTTATAGTAGGAGTTGAAAGCACATTTAACAATGTATGAACAATAACATTTATCTTCAGCTCAGATCTCTTTTTTTTATTTACAAACTCATGTATCATGTTTCAAATTTCAACTTGATTTGTTTAATACCCAAAACTTTATGTAAAGAAGCAGAAATATTGATCTGTGCTCTCAAATTTGCTCAAAAAGATTGAAAACCCCAACATCTCCGTCAATGCTGTCTGAAGGCCTGGAACAACTGATGGACAACACACAGCTCCGTGTCTTACACCTAGAATACACGTAATTAAGTGAGGATACACAATGATCGCAGCTCCTCACTAACATGCTGCCTCAGTCATTTGCACAGTAAATGTCTTTCCACTTCTACAAATTTGAGATTTGTCAAGTTCTTGTGGTTAGCAGAGATTCTCAGGAGGGGAGAAACTTCTGTCCATGGGACAAAGTAAGGGTGTAGTTGGCCTGCAGATTGTGTTAGTAAATTGAGCCTCTAGGCTCCTCTGACAAGTATTCTTGGCTACAGTTTTAGTCCAGATCTGCACAATCAGCTTTCACAAGAAGTAAGGGTTAATAGGATGCTTTTAAATAAAGTCTGTAAGTTTAGTGTCTAGGCATCCCTTGGATGATTTCTCATCCTAATTGCTTCTATGACATTTAACCAAAGTGAGTGTGAGTTCACTTAAGGTTAACAGCCCTCTGTGATTCATTATTTTGACTCTTACCTCCTGTGGACCTAGGGCTACTCCTGAGCCAGGACAGACAGCACAGCCTGACACTGAAATTATGTAACTACAAAAACTTTTTCTGACACATCGATGCTGTGGATGGGGCTTTGTAGAATCCTAAGGACTCCTCAAAATTTCATATTCAACAGGAAGTCACTACTAAGAGAAATGTCATGTTCTAGAATATTTCCAGAGAGTATTACGTCACTGCTGAATTGATCTACAGTATGGAACATGTTAAAGAGAATGAATTTGAATTTATGATCAGATAAGTGAATGCATGCTCAGGTCCAGAATATAACTTGGAATTACATATTCTACTTGTTTGTAAAAGGAGAAACAATAAAAATAGTTACCCACACAGAGATGTAATCCTCTTTTAAATTGTGCCTATAATAATCACTTCATAGAAGAAATATTACCAGAGGAAATATAGTATAAAGTAAAAAGAAAATTAAAGGGGAAAGGAGAGCTCAGAAAGGATAAGGATTCAAGAATTGTAAAGCACTTGAGCAGATAAAACATCTTTTCATATCATAAATATACCACCTAGTTTCTCATGGAAAAGAAACATTTGGAAGATTCTCAATTCTAAGCAAGAGAGAATGACAAAGTTGTGCTCTGTTTACCACCATGTACTTGGGAAGTTTCAAGGTACTAAATGATCCTGGCAAGTTCAGAAAAATACTTGCCAAGGAAATAGTATGCCAGAAATAGAGAAAGGGGCTACATGGTTAGCAAGAAAATGGGTACAATTACTTAGAAATGCAGAAAATAAAGCAAAACAACAGAAAAATATCCAGGGAGCTTTTAAGGAGACAGCTAGATGCTTCGTATATCAACACGATGGATTATTTCATCGCAAGCACCTATATACAGATAGCCTTGGCCTCAGTTCTCAACACATCAAATTGGGCGTGCCATAAAGGTCTGAAATATAAAGTTTGCTAGTTTACAGCCTGAATAAAATTTATAAAGCAATAGCTTCACTTCAGGGGTTATCCTTGCCAGCACTTAATCAATAGGTTGAAAAGGGAGAAGAAAAGAAAAGGACCAAGTTGGCAGCAGTTCTGCCGACCCCTGAAAGAACAACAAGAAGGGCTGGGACATATGACTAACAGCTTGATAATTTCTGTTTTTCATTTAAGAATTTATTTATTTTAGTATTAATTATTATTTATATTTAGGTGTTTCATCAATTTTACTGTTTCCATTTTAAATCACATTTAACACCTCTTTTTAAAACCTGTTTTTGGTTAATTAATGTCTTTTTTCCTTTACATAGGTTAATTGTTCTTTATAATTATTCATTTGTTTGAAAACAACCTGCTTATTCTGTTTTTTCTTCTAGAATTTATTGTAACACACAAACATTAAGGGTTAAATGAATGCTAAAACTAGTCACTGTTTTTATCCTTCTTCCAAATACATCAATACATTATAGTTCTTTAACTGATCCACCACTATTCAACCTCTATACTCTTCTCTTCCAGCAATTATTTCCAGATGGTTTCTCCTGAATGTTATTCAGTATTACTCTTTCATTATGTAGCTTGATTCAAATGATTGTTTGGATTTACCTAAAAATTTGCCACTACTTTTATACACTTTCAAAATAGGAATCCATTTGCCTGAAATATCTTAGTGAGATTTCTGTTGGTTGTAACTTTTCCAAGATTTTGTTTTTCTGAAAATATTGTAATAAGACCAAATGAAAGGTTTAGAGTTATACTTGCTTAGTCATTATTAGATTGTAAGATTTACTTTATTGTATTGATGACTTAGCAATCAGTCTAGAACCCACTGTATTATAGATAATCTACATATTCACTTTGTTATTATTTGAGTCCAGTTATTTGTGTTTTCTGTTCTGTGTTTCCACTATAATATATTGAGGAATGCATTTTGTTCATTGTGTGCACAGTACCTAACATTTGTGGAAAATTCTTACATGTGATCTCTTTGAGTGTGTTATACCTTCCCAGTGTTCTGCATTCCTCACCTTCTGAAACTCTGATGCAGATCAAATATTCTCTTCTACTCAACATACAATTAATCTCTTATTCTGTCATTTTCAAAAGCCATTTCTCTGTGGAAAATATTCTGGACAACTTCTTTGAAACTTTCTTCTAGTCTTTCTTTTTTTTTGGATATGTTTAATTTGCATTTTAATTCACTCTATTTTTATGTAAATAATATATATTAAAATATGTAAGTTAACTTACATATTTATATAAATTTTTTTTTTGTGGCACCGGGGATTGAACTAACGACCTTGCGCTTGCCGGGCAGGCCCTTAGACCGCTGAGCTAGATCCCCAGCACTGGTGTTTTTTGAAACAGGGTCTCACTATGCCGTTCAGGCTGGCCTTGAGCTCACTTTGTAGCCCAGGCTGGTCTCGAACTCACAACGATCCACCTGTCTCAGCCTCCCGAGTGCTGTGATTACAGGCGTGAGCCACCATGCCCGGCTACATATTTATATAATTTTTAATTGCAGTTCTTATAGTTACTAGTTACCTGATAATACTTCAGGCTTATGCTGCATTATTTAAACCTATATTGCAAGAGTCATAACATATAAAGTTAGAATTAGCCCCATTTAACATAGTAACAAAAAAGATAACACATTTAAATGTACATAACAGAACATATACAATTTACATGAGAAAAATTAGAACAGTCCTAAATAAGACAAAGTTACATGATAAGTTTCATCGTGTAGCACAGAAAATATCCAACTCTAGGCACGTTTCCTTTGATGCAGGAAAAGGAAATATCCAACTTAGGATCACTGAAAGACTGAAACCTAATAATGGGACTATAGATTGCTTCCCCTCATCCTATACCTCCACACCAAATCAATCAGGGGAAAAAAATTATCTATCTTATCTGTCTATTTTTCACCATATATACATATATAAATGTACATACATATATGAATATACATACATATATACATATATATTTCATCATATATATATGAAATTTCCTTATCTGTGATTCATTTTTAAAAACTTCAGCCTGGAGGTTGTATTTAAAAATTCTCCAGGAAAACCAGAAAACAAGGATGGATACTAGAGGAAATTTTAGCCACAGACACTAAAGTTACAGAAAACATTAAACACAGGCTACGCTGAGCCAGATAAAAATAGCACCTTATGGTACAGACAAATCTCAGTTCTTTTTACTTAATACATTATATCTGGCTTTCAATGTAAGATTCCAAGGCATTCTAATAGGGAATGAGTACAGTCTGTAGAGACAATGCAAACATCGGGACCTAACCCTAGAATGGCTGATTCTGGAATTATGAGACTAGGAGTTTAAAATAATTTTAATTGATATGCTAAAAGCTATAATGGAAAAAGTGGATAACATGTCAAAACATATAGGTAACATAAACAAAGAGGCATAAACTCAAAAATCCTAAGGAAATGCTAGAAACCAGAAGCATTGCTGCAGAAATGGAGACTGTCTGTGATGAGCTCATTCATAGACTGGACATGGTTGAAAAAATAAGCAATGAGCTTGAGAAAATGTGCTCATGAGCTTCCAACAGTGAAATACAAAATTAAAAAGAATGCAAAACTGGGACAGAATATTTATGAACAAGGAAACAATTACAAAAGATGTAGCATCTGCAAAAAGAAAATTCTAAAAGGAATGAAGAAAAGAAGAAATTTTGGAAATAAAAATGGCAGAGAATATCCCAAAGTTAATGTCAGTCATAAATTTATAGATTCAGGAAATTCAAAGAACACAGAGCAAAATACACGTCAAAAATTCTATGTCTAGATATATGATACTCAAACTGCAGAACATGAGAAACAAAGAGAAAATGTTGAAGTTGTGTCAGGTTGGATGGGGGGAGGAATCCACCATATCTACAGAGCAGCAAGGATAAGAATTACATAGACCTTCCTTCAGAAACCATGAAAGAGAAAAGAGAGTGAAATAAAATGTAGAACAACATGTCCAGTATAGAAGACAAAAGTTGTTATAGGAAGTATTTCAGAGAGAGAAATAATAAGTGTTAGAAATTCAGGTCTACAAAAAGGAAGAACATTTGATGAGGGATAAATGAAGATTAAATAAAATATTTTACCTTTTCTATTCTTAATGTAACACAGACCAGTTTGTCTCAACTAATAATAGCAATAGTACATTATAATGTACTATTGCTTATAGATTCATGAAAAAATGGTAATTATAGCTTATAGATTCATGAAAAAATGGCAGAAATTTCATAGGAGACAGAAGGGACTAACTGATGCATTTCACTCTTGCATTAGTTATCGACATATGCTGCAAAGTTTGAAAAACCACTTAGAAAGGCAAACAGAAGCATAATAGGTATGCTAAAATAGGAGGGGAGATAGAATTCTATGAAATACTCAGTTGAAACCAGACAGCAGAAAAAAGACAAAAATGTGGTGAATCTTGAAGTAATTAAGGCTCCTTGCTGTGCATACATGTTCATCTCATTGCCTTAGAAAAACATAGAAGGAAATTTCTTATAGGGAAAATAAAACAAGAAGGAGGAAATTTTGTGCATTAGATGGTAATGAAATTGCTCACGATTCTCAGGATTCCTGTGTACTTGCAACCTTCCTAGCAGTAACCTCATTTATTACTTTTCTTGATGGTTCCTAACTGAGCAACATCTGTCTGTTAGGAATGGTGTTTGGACATGTTAAATAGAGCTGGTAGCCTTCTGTACTCACAGTCAGGAATACCTTTGCGTAATGTGACCGAAATATCTGCGAAAACACCAGCAAAGGTGAGTTTCTTACATAGAATGTGAAAGAAATGCAGAGTCTGCTTTTCCAAGCAAGTAATAATTTGGAAGATTTGTTATATCCTATAGGCAGTTAAACAAAGGAACTATCTAATTGGTTTGTCTCACCTGGGAAATAAATAAACCTCATAATTTTTAGCTGTTTACCTGTTTATTGTTTCCTTCAGGGGGATTTAATACAAATTCATTTCCTTTCAGTAATTGCTCCTCTGTTTGTCATGGCAAGAAAATGTCTCAGAATCATTCTAAATGTAGGTTTAAATAAAAGCATCAACATTTATCATACCTGACATTGATAGTTTCTTGTTATTAAAACTTCCTTCTATTAAGAGGTTTATAACATAATTATTGATTTACTTTGAGGAAAAAATTAATAAGAAACATTTCATTGTTTCACTTTTCTGGCATTGGCCTCATTTTAATCTATTTTTGTCAAATGAAAGATTCTTCAAATCAGTGATATTCTTACTTGTAGATTACCGAAACCAATCAGATGAAACATATTATTTATGATAGCTAAAAAGAATTATGGACAGAAAGTAAATTCATTAGCTTCCCACGAACTAATTTCTTGATTGTTTGGGATAAATTTAGAAATGCTGTGGAGAAAATATAAAGTTGTCCATATATGTGAGCCAGAGAAAAAACTTTGTGGGAGGAAAGGACTGTGGAAGTCCTTAAAGAGCATATCCAGTTTAGTTATCATCAAGAAGACTCAAAAATGGTTTACAAACAACAGAAATGTTATGTCTCTAAGTCACAGAGGAGGGAAAAGTGAGAGATAAGTGTTAACTCACAGAAAGTATTAAAATGCTATTAATCATAATAATTGTAATTATATTTACTGTGACAGCAAGAGAAATGACAATACAAAGGGACACAGAATTTGAATTCTTATTTGACTGGAAATGTTATTATGGTTTCCTCACCTAGAAATAGATGGAAAATTAAACCTGTATGTCACTTTAATTTTCACGTCTGATTTAGACTACTTTGGGCATCTCTTTAAAGACTTGTTATCCTTTGATGTTTTCCCTTTCTGAATGGCCCTATTTTCTACTGATGTTGATGACTTCCTCCTGATTATTTGCAGGAGCTCCTGATAATTTCTAGATAAAAACTGTTGGTTTTAGATAATAGTATCACCTACTTTCAATTACCTCTATTATCTTTGTTCACAGTGCTCTTTATTAAATAAAATCTTTAATGTCATATCCTTAAATCATCATTAATTTATCTTATGTTCTGTGATTTCTAATTTTGTTTTATAAGTTCTCCCCCATACCCAGAATATAAAAATAGACTCTTCAACACTTCTTATACTCGTTCTATATTTTTTTTACATTGAATTCTCTCACATCCAACTTTTTATTGAAGTCCATTTTGCTTTTCTACATAAAGGAAATCAATTTCCCAATTATACAGTATAGGGGCCCCACCCATTCACCCTGGAGCAGCGTAGCAGCTGCTGCTCTGGGCCCAGCTTGAGTTGAAGGCACACACAGCAAATTCCACCTAGCCATGTAGCTTGGGACCTTGAGAACAGACAAGTAGGGACCTGCGCTCATCCCGCCATTAGCCCAGGACATTTGGAGCTTTCCTGGAGTCCTGCCTGAGCTCCGCCCAGACACTGCCCAGCGACAGAACACCCACAGTGGTAGTCTTGGCTGGAACTGAAGGCATGCACTGTGAGTTTCATCTAGCCTTGGCACCTCAACCGTGCACGTTGGATTCACCTGCCACAGTGGAAGACAGGAAAATGACAAAATGAAAGAGCAAAATGCAATCTTGCACCTCCAGTCCTTCCCAAACAAGCCAAAGAGACATGGACATAGAAGAAAATATGAGCCACACACCTGAAACTTTGGAAATGATGGCAGCTGAAGTAAAGAAACAACTCCATGAAACTTTAAAGGAACTGAGATTAGAAATGATTTCCCAGGTAAAACAAGAGATGATAAATGTGAGGAAAGAAATGCTAAGCACATCTAAAGAAGATATAGTTGGAAAAATAGAGGAGCTCTGCAAAGGGATGGAAACCTTGAATGAAGAATACCAGAAAGAATTAGAATGCATGAAACAGATTCAAAGAGATATCCCGACAATCAAGAATGCCATTGAAAACTGGCAAAGCCTCCTCAATGAATGTGAAAAAAGACTTTCAGACCTC
>RJWT010010624.1:0-24023 GCA_004365215.1 Cuniculus paca
GTAATCCCAGCACTCGGGAGGCTGAGACAGGCGGATTGTCGTGAGTTCGAGACCAGCCTGGGCTACAAAGTGAGCTCAAGGCCAGCCTGAATGGCATAGTGAGACCCAGTCTCAAAAAGCAGGGCTGGTGATCTAGCTCAGCGGTCTAAGCGCCTGCATGGCAAGCACAAGGTCATGAGCTCAATCCCCGGTGCCGCAAAAAAAAAAAAAAAAAAAAAATGCCTACCATAGTATATCTTGTTATCTTCACAATAGTTGTCCATTTCCTCAGACATAGTAAAATCGAATAAAACAAAACCAATCAAAACAGAGCATTGAATAAAACAAAACAATGATTTGGAACAAAACAAAACAGAACAATATTGGATTTCAAAAACAAGAGAGAAGGAAGTCCCCCATATTTGCTGTATTGCATGCTGTTATCCTCCTAATAGATGCTCAGAC
Source organism: Cuniculus paca (assembly GCA_004365215.1). Lineage (NCBI taxonomy): Eukaryota > Metazoa > Chordata > Mammalia > Rodentia > Cuniculidae > Cuniculus > Cuniculus paca. The sequence goes on from RJWT010010624.1 coordinate 445, forward strand.
TGCCAGCCCCAGGCCTGCAAAGTCAACCAAACAATACAAGCGTTTAGTTGTTTTTGTACCTTGGTTGCTATCCACTCAGCCTGTCCTCTGAATCAGCTGGTTGCTTACCGGTGTAGGGGTGGGGTGGGATGGGGTGGGGTGGGGTGGGGGTCTAGACTCTCAGCCCAGGCGCCTGTCTGCTCACGGGAAAGGCAATCTGGCTTCTCTCTTCCTGCCCCGCCTGGCTTGCGCAGCTTAATGGAAGCTCAGACTAGTTTCTTGGTGTGCACTTCCCAGACCCGCAAGGCCTCTGCTGACTCTCGGGAGCAGCGGGCTGGCTGCTCCCTTCCTGGGCCCCCAGTCAGGACCTGACATTTTAATAAGGATTGATTCATGTCAGCCTCCACATCCCGGGTGTCCTTTGGTGTTTCTGTTTACTGTAGCAAACTCTTTGCAAATATGCCCGGAGCATTTATATACACGGATCAGTGAATCTCTTTGGGGGTTTCGCCTTCTTGATCAGGGGCTCTTCATTTGTCCAGCATCTGCCCCCGGTAGTGTGTAAAATAGTAACTTCCTATCCCTTTAGGCTGTGGGCTAGCTGGACTCAGATGGGAGCTTGCCCTGGGGGCTCCCAGGCACCCCAGAACTGGGTGGAGTCTGTGAGTCCTGTTGGCTGGGGGTTCCTCGGCCTCCTTTTCCTCCTAGGCCTCTTTGTCCCCCAAGCTCCCTCTCTCCACGGTAGAGTGCTTTCCAGGCAGCTGTACTTCTTCTGAGGAGCTGGAAGCACAAAGCACCAGGCCAGCTGTCTTCCTGCTGGTCGATAACAACCCTGTTTTCTCTTGCTGAGCGAAGTGACACAGTGCCATTGCAGAAGACCGCATGGCATGCAGATACCGGGATGGCTGTCTCCGTACAGACCTGGAGTGGGGCTGTAAAGCAACTCCCTCAAAATTTCAAAGAACTGAAATCACTCAGTGTTGTGTGACTTCAGTGCAATTAAGCTAGAAATCAATCAAAAGCAATAACTAGCCTAGCACAGTGGTGTACATCTGTACTTCCAGCACTCAGGAGGCTGAGGCAGGAGGCACACCGCGAGTTTGAGGTCAAGCGGGGCTACATAGGGAGTTCGAGGCCAGCCTGGACTACAGAGCAAGACTCTGTCTCAAAAAACCCAACCCAACCCAACCCAACCCAACCAAACCAAACAGTAAGTGTATAGTCGCTGAAGTAATATTGATTAAATAGGGATCAAATGTGAAAGCGGGTCATGTAGCAACCACAGGACAAGGACTTTCCTGGAAGGGGTGGGTCAGGGAGCTTTTGTCCTCAGCCCCAGGTGCAGATGCCTGGCCAGACTGTCAAAACTGCTGCTCATCCCGTGGAAGCCAGGGGTGCAGTTGTCCCCTTTGTCGTGAGGCCTGACCTTCACCCAATACCTCCAGCCGCTGTGTCTTCCGCACTGACCTCTCAGGGGCCTGGCCTGACTGACTGCTGCTCAGGTTTCTAAATGACTTGGCTGTGTCTTATCTCAGGAGAAAGTGACACCAGGAAATGAGCTGTGAGGAAGACAGCCCCAGGGTCAGAGGGGCAAAGTGCAGGGTGAGAGCAGAGAGAGGTGGCCGCATGTAACGTGTGACGCCCGGCTGCATTCCGGGAACGTGTGAGCCACCACGGAGAGGAGAAAAGTGGGGCGCAGTGCTAGGCAAGGACAAGGAGGGGTATCATGAAGTCCAGCTTTTCTCTGAAACATGAGAGAAAGAGCCAGAGGTGGCCACGTGGGAACGAAGCACTCCATAATGGACGCGTTTTCCTGCAGAAGGGCTAAGGGCAACCCTGTGCCGGTCTTGTCACTGGCAAGTCCTGCAGTGGTGTCCCAAGAGCACAAGGCACCACAGCCTCCTCTTCTGTCCTCATCGCCACAGAGCCTGACAGCAGGGGGAAGAGGAGAGGATGGAAGCAACACACGTCCCCATTAGCAACCCCAAATCACGAGGGGAAGCGAGGTGGCCCCGGTGCCCGGCCCAGGGACTTCAGATTGCATGAAGACAGCTCGGAGGAGGCTGGGTGAGGGCATGTTGGTTTATCAGCATCTCCCCTTCCTGGGAGCCAGTTTTCGAGGAAGTAAAAAATGTCACCAGGAGCTGGGTGTGGTGGCACACATCAGTTATCCCAGCATCCAGGGAAGCTGAGGCAGGAGGATCATGAAGTTCAAGTTCAGCCTGTGTAATTCAGCCAGACCCTGTCTCAGAATAAAAATAAAGGGCTGAGTGTGGTGACGCATGCCTGTCATTCTAGCACTCAGGAGGCTGAGGCAGGAGGATCACAGAGAGCCTGAGGCCAACCTGGATTACATAGTGAGTCAAGGCTGCCCTAAATTACATAGCAAGACCCTGTCTCAAAATAAATAAATAGCCGGGCGTGGTGGCACACGCCTGTAATCCCAACACTCAGGAGGCCGAGGCAGGAGGATCATTGTGAGTTCGAGACCAGCCTGGGCTACAAAGTGAGCCCAAGGCCAGCCTGAGCTGCATAATGAGACCCTGTCTCAAAAAAGACAAAAATGAACAAATAAATAAATAAGAATAAAAAATAAAAAAGGGCTGGGAGTACAGCACATCTGAGTTCAATTCCCCAGAACAAACCCCCTACACACACTGTCACCAACAGGTTGCCCACCAAGCATGAAACCGCAGGGTAGGACGGGGGGTCGGGGGCTCCAGAGGTGGGTGCCACCCAGCCTTGATGGCCTAATGCCTTCCTGTGTGTTATGGGGCCATCCTCCTGGTAGACTGGCTCTCATGGCCCTCATGGAGGCACTGTCCTTCCAGGATGGTTTTGGAGACTCAGCATTCCTCCTGCCAGGGCATTTCTCCTCCCCACACTATTATGACATTGGTTCAACCTGAACTGAACCTCACCCAGTTCGGCCCAGCGGTGACCACACACCCAGGCCACCTGCATTTGATCTGGGCGTTCCTGAGACTTCTCTATTACACAGCTGCCAATCATTCCTTTGGGTGTTAGGTTCATCAGCTTTCTACTACTGCAACAAACACCGGGGATAATCACCTTACAAAGAGAAGTTTATTTTGGCTCACGGTGTTGTAGGTTTTGGTCCAAGATTGGCTGCCCCTGCTGCTTTGGGCTGTGGAGGACACCTTGGAGGGACAAAGCCACTCTCCTTGTGGCTGGGAAGCAAAAAAAGAGAAAGGGGAAGGACTGGAGTTACACAATTTCCCCCCAAGGATATACCCCTCATAATCCAAAGGCCAGCCCAGCCGCAGCTGTGCCCCTGTTAGATGTTCTTCTCTCCACCTGTCCCCACACCCAGACCCCTCAAACCCATGTCCTCTTCGGGCTGATGGTAAACTCGCCCATCCCAGGTTCATTCGCTCCTCAGCAAAATGTTTGTGAATTATTTTTTTTTTGTCTTTTTGAGACAGGGTCTCGCTATGCCGTTCAGGCTGGCCTTGAGCTCACTTTGTAGCCCAGGCTGCTCTTGAACTTGCAATGATCCCCCTGCCTCAGCCTCCTGAGTGTTGGGATTACAGCGATGTGCCTGCTCTCACACCCGGCTACATTTGTGATTTTTTTCTTCTTCCTTTTTTAAAATTTCCCTATAGCACATTAGTGCCCTTCCTAATCTTATTCTTTTGGAACTTCTGAATGAGTTAAGCTCTTTCTGGACCAGCTATTTGCAGACAGAAAGGAAGCAGACAAGGCAGTTTCCCCTCTGTGTTCATGACACAGCCCACCTCAACTCCCTGTCCAACAGAAGCTGAAGGGGCTCCTGTCTTAGGGGGGGACTGTGCCTGTGTCACTCGTAGCCCTGGCACTTTGGACCTAGCATGTCACAGACACCTATAATTCCTGAGTCAGTGGAGGAAGGTCCCATCCCAAGATGGCCCCTCTTCCTGTCTTTCCACAAAACTCCTTCCCACAGTTACCAGCTACCTCTCTGTATCAGTCAGTTCTCGGTCATTATAAAGGAATATCTGAGACAACTTACAAAGAGAAAAGGTTTATTTTGGCTCAGGGTTCTGGAGGTTTCCATCCAAGATGAAGCAGTCTCGTTACTTTGGGCCCCTGGCCAGGGCAGCCTGTCCAAGATTTCCTGAGACGGGAAGCAGAGAGACAGGAAGGGGCTGGGCCCCACAGTCCCCTGCCCAGGCAAACACCCAATGACCTAAGGATCTCCCGATAGGCCCCTCCCCCAAAAGTCCACAGCACTTCCCAATGGCTCCACCCTGTGTCCAAGACTCCACCACAGGACCCTTGGGAGACACCAGCCACTTCCAAACCATAGTGTTCCTTGTCGCTAAGTCCTCTGGACACTTGTTTCCTTATTGATTTTTTTTATCAGGATTCAACACTTGGCCACTTTCTTCTTTTAAAACAGTGCCTTTTCTTATGATGGCTTTGTTTATTCTCAAGTTCCTTCATGGGTCCCTCTTCCCTTTCCTGATCTCTCAATGTGCACCCTCGTGCTTGGAGCTGAGCTGTTTTTTTATTCTGTACTCTCTCCCTGGATTGTTCTCTCCTCCTGGTTTGAATGCAGTTGTACACCAATGGTTTCCAAGCTGAACCTGGTGCTTTCAAGTACGTCAAATATGCCCTGGTCCTTTCACCCAGATGTCTCATGGGGGGTCCAAACTTGGCCAATTTAAAATCACATGTTTAATCTTTCCCCCGAATCTGCTGCTCTTTCCCCAGCCATGTCTGTATCAGACAATAGTGTTATAGGCAGCTGAGTTAGATAGAAATATAAGCAGTCAGACAGGGCTGGGCCTCAAAGAGCCAGTGCAGAAGACCAGATGTCTTGCTACCTTAGAGGAGACGACACAGCTGCTGTGGGCCAGAGCTCAAGACAAAAGTCAAAATAAATGCAACCCCACCCTAAGTAAAACATCAGGGATTGATATTCTAAATAGGTATGGATCACCTTGAGGAAGCCAGGAGCCACCATCCCAACCCCCTCTAGGAAAAGTCACTGCTCTGTAAGAATGCCTGCTTACTATGTGACTCACTTCTCCATTTGTCCCTGATTTGGTCAATTTTACCTGAACAATTAATCTTGTTGGTTGACCATAGCTCTGTCCCACCTCATGCATGTCTGCCTTGTGAGTTCCCAGGTTTTCCCCATCTTGGACTTGTCTCACCTCATGGTTTTGCTCTATAAAATTCCCTAGAAATGACAGTCTTTGGCAACCCACTTGGGACCTCTTCTGTCTCTCTCCCAGACAGAAGCTTTCTTTCTCTCAATAAATATATTCTTGTAACTTCTGTTGTTCCTAAAATTCATTCTTCAATTTTAGAGAACACAAACTCACATGGAACATCTAGTAGGTTGGGAGTTTCATTCCTCTATGTCAATAGCGTCTCCATCCATCCTCAGACAAGTCAGAAATCCAGGAGCCAACCTTTCCATTACCTTCTCAGTCCATAATTTAATCCCTTTTCAATTCCCATGGATACTGTCTTCAAAATAAATCTTGTAGCCATCCACTGCCCTTCATCTCTATTCCCATCATCCATCCCAGTTCATGCTGTCACCCTCGGCTGGCAGGACCTTTACCGGTTACTGGGGACCCAGCCAAGACCCCCAGTCTCCCAAATGAGTGTTCAGCAAAGGCTTAAATAAATGAGACAAGTGGTATGATTTTCGGGTTCCAGGAGGGTCAAACCCTCTAACAGAGTTGAGACTCTGGGGGCTGAGACAAGGAGTGTCTCTGGGAGGCCCATATTTATTTAGTTTTCAGACAAGGAAGGGGTTAGAGTGGAAAATGCAGGAAACTGAGCAGGATCTTGGGAGCGGTTCAGGGACTTTTCCAAGTAACAGATTATGTTAATTTAGGAGAGCTATCTTATGTTAATTTAGGAGAAGCATCTTAGAAGAAAATCTCCAGGTTGACTTTCACTACAGGAGTGAAACGCCTGCAGCTACAATCTCTAGCTTGTTAATTAGGGTTGGAGCCAGGCATTCTCAGCTGTGGCCTTATCTTGCCCTTTGAGGCGTCTCTGTTCTCGGTCCGCCATGCCCCTTCCATGCCACAGCCCTGCACATGTGTTCAACTTCCGGCTTCAATGGCTCCCAGCAAGCGATCTCCTTGCTTCCATTCTTCCTGTGCCCACCTCCTGTGACCAGTACTGTCCCCATCATCACGAGTGCCTCTCTCCCTGGAGTACCTGCACTCCTGCTCTCTGAGGATTTTCCAAAGCCTTTCTGGGGTTTTCTTTAGGTTCATTAATGGAAGGCATGTCGCTCCTGCAGGGTGGTCTCTATCACTGTCATACATGGCATGGGAATTTCCTAATCAGCTTCTACTGGTACCGTGGTTCCCAGTTCTGTGAGACCTCACAAGGTTTTTATTTTGGTTGCTTTTCTCTTTCTATTGTTATAAATAAGTAAGTCTGAGTCACTGAACAGTTGATAATCAGATGGAGAGAGCCAGAGATCAAGATTATGCTGCTGTTCTGACCTTTGGAGCACCAAGGGCCAACCACACACTGCTCTGTCTTGTGTAATACACTTCATTATGTAATCCTGATTTGCAGTAGCCCAGGCTTTAGGATGACTTGTCCCCCTTCTTCTACATATGTGGCTTCACAAGATCAGATACTGTGACTTAATTTTTGTTATAGGCTATAAATTTTTCTAAGAATGCTGTGCTGCAGTGCAAATTGTGAAACTTATTGTCTGACTCCACAAACTGTGTGTATTTCCCTTTACTGTCGAATTGCTTTGGAAACAGCATGTTAACATAACCTGTAACTGTAAAAGGTTCCTGTTCAGTTGTTCTGGTTCCCGTAAGAGCCCACCCTGTTCCACAATGACAAAAGTATGGCCTTTTATGGGCAAACAGTCACCAGGTCACTGTTCTCCACCCCTTCCTCCCCCTGCGCCTCCCCTTGCAGTCAAAAGCTTTAAAAACCCCAGCAACCCTATGCTCGGCGCACACATCCTTACTCCTGCGTGAGGACGGACAGTGTTGTGCTGAGCTCAGCTAATAAAATGCTTCCTTTTTCTTTTTGGAGTCTGTTGCTTTTATTTTTGGATTGGATTTCTTGCCCACAACAATTTTTAAATTCCAAATAAGTTATCACAGCAAAAAAGTTCTACTCAGTGCAGACAGTGTCTCCAAGTGCTTTGATGTTTGGCAAAGTTAAGCACTGGTCCCAAGAAGTTCTGTTGAGTAGGTCACTGACAAACTCAAACCAAGTCTGTTTTGTTGTTTCATTTTGTTTTTGTTTTGTTTTGTTTTTTGGATCAACCGTGTTTTGGTTACTTTTCTTTGTTGCTGAGACGGACACCTGACACCCAAAATTAGGGAAGAAAAGGTTTATTCAGCTTACAGTTCTTGGTGGTTTCAGTTAAATGTCTGGAAATGCCTGTTCTATGAATGCTGATAGGAAATTATGCACAATTGTTTCAAGTTGTTTAAATACTATAATAATTTACTTTTTTATTTTTAAAATGTCAACTTCTTAAAGTAAAATATTTTTAAACCAAAACAAATTTCTTTTTCACAAAAGGCAGTTTAATTGTTAACACTCTTCTGTTTCCTTGAGATGCTCTGGAGCCAGGTGTAGTGCCATCTACCTGTAATCCTAGCATCCAGGAGGCTGAGGCAGGAGGATTTACACACAGTGAAGACCCTATCTCAACAAACCAAGTAAGTAAATAAATAAATGTGCTGGCTATTTTCAGAGGTTTTCTTTCCTTCATTTTCCTCATTCGAGTCTTAGCACCCTTTTAAGTTACACTTCTACCTTGCAAGGTTTGCAGGGTTGCCCAGCAATAAGGCCACTGTGGAATTGATATAAGGGGATGAAACTCCCAACTTACTAGATGTTCTGCTCGAGTTTGTGTTCTCTAAAATCGAAAAACGAATTTCAGGAACAACGGAGGTTATGAGCAGGATATTTGTTGAGAGAAAGGAAGCTTCTGTCTGAGAGACAAACAGAAAGGGTCCCGAATGGGTTGCCAAGGACTTTGACTTTTTGAGAGACTTTTATAGAGTAAAACCACGAGGTGAGGTGGGTCCAAGATGAGGAAAACCTGGGAACTCTCAAGGCGAATGGGCATGAGGTGGGACAGAACTATGGTCAACCAATAAGATTAATCATTCAAGTAAAATTGACCAAATCAGGAATGAATAGGGAAGCGAGTCAGGTAGCAAGCAAGCATTCTTTTTTTTTTTTTTTTTTTTTTTTGCGGCACCAGGGATTGAACTCATGACCTTGAGCTTGCCAGGCAGGCACTTAGGCCACTGAGCTAGATCCCCCGGCAAGTGAGTATTCTTAAGGATCAGTGACTCTTCCTATATTGGATTGGGATGGTCAAGGTGATCCATACCTATTTAGAATGTCAGTCCCTGATGTTTCTACTTAGGGTGTGGTTGTGTTTGTTTTGCCTTTTGTCTTGAGATCTGGCTTACAGCTGGAGATGTCTGTCTTCTTCAAGGTCACAAGACATCTGGTGCTCTGTGTTCACTTTCTCAAGGGCCCAGCCCTATCTGACTGCCTATAATATTTCTAACTAACTGAGTGGCCTGTAACAGAACTACCACACAAGTCCATGTGGATCCCACAATCTTGCCTGGGGAGTCTGCTGGGTAAGTGAAGATTCAGATTTGAGGCTGAGGCAGGAAATGCAGCCTGTTGTTTGCCGGGACACTGGGTTTGTGGTGATGTAACAATTTGACTCGGAACACTGGCATTTATTTCATCCTTTCACACTGTTCCATTCTTGTTTCTTTTGCAAAGGCGATTAACTAGTCCCTGGAAGGATCCTTCAGCTAGGATGTTTTATGAAATGTCACGCCTCCATTATTTTGTTCTTCCAGCTGTTGTATGGGACTTTCAGGGCTCTTGTCTTTGGAAGCCTCCAAGTGGGTACAGACTGTGAAATGGTATTCTGGTTTCACTGCGTTAGCTTGTGGGTTAAGCACATCTCTAAATTTAAAAACGACTGGGCATGAAGGTCCCGAAAGCATGCGCCAAACCAGTGCACCCCCTCGCCCCTGCTTCCCTCTGGCCATTCCTGGGGCTCCACGCTCGCGCCCTCTGCACGACCACTCTTCCGTGCCCGGGCTCTGGGTGAGAAATAAGGCCTTGCCCGATCCCGCGCCTCTGGGGCAGGGGCGTCCCTGGCAGCGCGCGGCACAGGGGCGCGTCGGGGCTGAGACTCCCGGCAGAGTCCCGGGGGAAGGGGGACCGGAGAAGAGGGGCAGGGCGAGGCGCTAGGAAATGCAATCCGCAGGCTTCTCCGAGGAGCGCGGGGACCTCGAGAGCACACCCGGGGTCCCGAGAGGAGCAGCAACCGCCCGGGAGACGGGCTCGCGAGTCCGGCAGCACCGCGGCCCGCGCTCCTCGGACCCAGGCTTGCGGCACGGAAGCTCGCCGCTGGGCCGTAGCCGCATTCCCGACAGCTCCGCCGACTCCCCGAGCCCGCCGTCCCGGGTCTAAACGCAGGCTTGCCGGCCGTGGCCTCGCGGGCGGCTTCCGGCGGAGCTCGGCCCGCAGGCGGCGGACTAGAAAGCCAGCGCTTCGCCAGCTCGGGGCTCGCGGGCTGGCGCGAACGGACGCCCCGCCCAGGTAGCCCCGCCCCCGATCAAGCCCCGCCCCCTGTGAGTACACCCCCCCCCGCGTTAACTCCACGGAGGCCCCGCCCCACGCGCAAGTCCCGCCTCCTCGCGAGTCCAGATCCCGACGTTAACGCCAAGGAGGCTCCGCCCCTCACGCCAGTCCCGCCCCCTCTCAGCCCAGATCCCGCCGTTAATACCAAAGAGGCCGCGCGCAAGTCCCGCCCCCTGTCAGCGCCGAGGAGGCCCCGCCCCGGCCGCGCGCGCCTGCGAGGCCAGGCCCCGCCCCCCGCCCCTGACTGGACCACTCGCCCGGCCGGGACCAGAACCAGCGCGCGTCCCGGCGACTCCAGCCTCCACCACCAGAGCCCCAGCGACATGGCGGCGCCGGCCAAGGCCGAGAACCTGTCCCTGGTGGTGCACGGCCCCGGGGACCTTCGCCTGGTAAAGGACGCGGGAGGGCCCTGCGGGGGCCGGGGCCTGGGCCGGCGGGCGGGGCGGCGTCCGCAGTGTCGACGCCGGGAGGGCTCGGTCCGGCTCGGTCCCCCCGGGTCTGCACGTGGCCGCGCCGGGACCGTTGCCGTGGATCGGAGCCTCCTGCCGCAGCCCTGGGCGGACGGACGGTTAGGACCGCGCGGGTCCCCGCGCCCAGCGCCCGCTCGGGCTCCCCTCGTCTCCCGTCCCTGCCTCGGGCTCCTCTCCCTGGCTTGCGCGGACTGTGTCTCCCGTGAGCTTTAGGAGTTTGTGCTTCGCTCTGTCCGCCTGAGACCCAGCTCGTGCCCCTGGGTACAGGGACCAAAGTTCAGGGAGCCGCTGAGTCAGCCCTGGGCTCGGGCCAGCGTTCCCTCGACAAAGTCCATCTCTGATGGGCCAGCGATGGCAGTCACCGAGCGGACCGGCGCTGGCGCCTCCTTCCCCCGAAAGAACACGCTGCAGCTGCTCAGGAGGCCAAGGCGGACGCGTGGGGAGGTTGAGGCCAGCCTGGGCATTCAGTGACACCCTGGGGATGTAGCTCAGTGGTAGAGAGCCTCTGGGTGCCATCTCCAGTGCTGTCAAGCAAAACAAAACAGAAACAAAAACAAACAAACATGCTCCACGATCTAAGTTGTAGGAGAGACTCCGATTATCCAGGTGAACAGTTCCCGAGTGGCTGAGACCCTGTGGCTGTCTCTCCGCAGAGTGCAGACAGAGTTTGACAGCAGCCTCCTCTCATTTCCTCTGTGGGCCGTCTGTGGGTCTGCGGACCCCAGACCAAGAACTCTTGCTGGGAACCAACTGTCCATTTCCTAAGCTGAAGAGAGTCCCATTGCCAGAGTGATAAGCTCAGTTAGCTAACAGAGCCATGACAGGGACTCCAGAGTACAAACTGTAGGCTAGCACTGTTTCCAGTGGTTTTGGGGGCTCTCCCCAAGGTCCTGAAAGAAAGTGACACTGTTTACTGCAGTACTCACTGAACGCTGGACCACCAGGAAGGGAAAGGGTGACCTGTCCACAGCTTACAGAGAGACTTCCAACTCTCTTCATTTTGCAAACATTTACTGAACGAGCTATACCTGCCCTGTGCCCAGAGAAGGGGAGGACACGGCGCAGGACAGCACAGGCTGACATGCTTCCCAGGGGAGACAGGAGTAAATAATCACCACCTGCCAGGGCTTTGATGGAAGCTGATAAGATGGGCTGGAGGGGCTTCTGCGGTGGCTCCTGTTAAACTCATGCTTGACCCTCAAGGGCAAACACCAGCCGTGTTTCCATGGAGACAGCCTCAAGAAGGACGTAAGGGCCACCAGCAGAGACCTGTACTGCCTCGGGCCATTTGCAACCCAGCACAGACCTGGGCCCTTGCAGACCTTCTCAAGTGTGGTCCCCCATTCCAGCAGCACCTCCCCAAGGTTTCCTAGTGAGGTATCTCTGCCCCTCAAACCCACTTGACTTGAACTCACTATGCAGTCCAGGTTGGCCTTCAACTCATGGTGATCCTCCTGCCTCAGCCTCCTGTGTGCTGGAATTACAGGTGTGTGCTACTGCGCCTGGCTTAACCCTCTTAAGGTAGATGGGCTTGTAGTGAGCTGGAGATAGCAACAGGAAGAAAGAATCCCAGGAAAGCTTTGGGGAGACAAGTGAACCCCACATTTCCTGCCAAATAGATGAAGTCAGTAGTGACAGCTGTGCACCCTACCCTCAGGCTGGATGTGAATTACAGTAGATGTCCAAGGCAGGGGGAAAACTGAAAAGTTTTCCCTTCTGCAAGGAGCCCACAGGAGTTAACATTGAGCTCTCCCAGGTGGAGCAGGGCAGGTTCACTGATGAAAAGGTTCCAGGGCCCTTTGCATGCTGCCATCTTGCTTCCATCATGCCGGCGTCCAGAGCAAATGCACTGGGGCCACTTGGCTGGAGAGCAGGAGGAGCTCCAGCCCCAGCCCCCTCCTGCTCACATGGAGTGCGGTGGCCCTGCAGAACAGAAACTCTGGCTCGTCTGTGAAGGTGGTGGTGGTGGTCACCTCTACCACAGTAGGGGACAGAGCCCTAGGGTACTGAGTAGGTGCAGGGTGCGCGTGCCTGTGGACATACTCAAATGTGTTACTGGTGATTTTCTTTCATAATGTGGAGAAAGAAACAAACCTCTAAGATCTAAGAACCACCCGCTCCTGTTTTAGATAGAGAAAGTTGGGGACTTCCGAGGGAAGAGGCGACCAAGATGACAAGGAGAAAAGCCTGCCGAGGTCCCCTTCCATCCAGCAGGCAGTGCCACAGGGACAAAGCCAACTGGGACGGAGGGGGTTTAGTGCCAGCTTTAGGGCCACCATGAGGTGTGGGGCTTTGCAAATTAGTTCCTGCTGCAAATTCCTGTTCTTGCGCAGGGTGAATATTGGGGAGGATTAGGAGGTGTGGAGCTGCGGAGGTAGACAGCGGCCACACCCACGAGCATCTCTCACCTGCTGAAGCAGCTCTGCAGGAAGACACGGTAAAGAGCAAGGCCTTCAGCCTCAGGGGCAGTTTTCAGGCAGATCGTTGCAATGCCTAGCCTGTGACCCCTCGGGTTCCACTGGAGACTCCACCCACCACGTTTCAGGCACATGCCTCCGAGCTGTCTGATGGGGGCCCATTTTATTTTTATTTCCAATTATCATGGACCAATGTTTGCAGGCTGTGTTGGCATGGCAACAGGTTTGGCTTTTTTTTTTTTGGTACTGGGGATTGAAAAGGCCAGGGATGCAGCTCAGTGGTGTAAGCCCCTGCCTGGCAACAGTTCTAACCACTGTCTTGTGCATTGCGTCACCAGCCAGCAAGGGTGCAGGCACGGCCTCCCTGCTTCCTGAAACCAGCTCTCCCAGCTCCGGCCCCAGCATCCAGCCCTGAAACAACACAGCCCAGGACCTAGCACCCTGCAGGGTTTGCTCTGAGAGCAGAGAAGGCAGCGCAGAAAAAATGATCATTTTAGACTGATGAGTTGTTGTCACTTAATTGTAAAAGTACGGGAAAATGTGTGCCAGCATTAATTTAGATGTTGATCAGCAGAAGAACTGCAGTGATAATATTTTTTAAACAAGATCGCCCTTTATGCAGTACAGCTTGTTCAATGCGTCCTATTCTGGCCCTCTGTGCTCTGCCGTTAGAATTTCAGATGGGGAGAAGGGAATTATACGAGGCTCATGAACACCCAGCAGCTCAGGTGCTCCTGGGCATCCTCTCTGTCTCCCCCGCCTCTCTTTGTTTTCTTTTCTCCAGTGCTGGGGATCAAGCTCGGGGCTCTGCCCTGCTAGGCAAGTGCTCCAGATCTGAGCTTCGTCTCAGCCTGCATCACACCCTTTCCCTGGCTGGTTCTGTTAGCAGGGACAGAGCGAGCTGCTTTTGCTGAATCCAATTAAATGATGGTCACGGAGGGGATAGAGGGGACGCTGGCTTAAGCCTCAGGAATTCCTGGGAAGCCAGTGATGCAGGCTGCTTGGCCCCAGAGAGTTTGAGCAGAGCTTAGCAGTCAGCAGTCACCCTGGGAGTGAGAGCAGTATAGCCAGCTCCTGTAGAAAACAACTGGCTGGTGGCAAACAGCCCAAAGAAATTCTGTCTTTTCTCTCTCTCTCCCTCTCTCTCGCTCGTTTTTTGTGTTTTGTTTGTTTGTCTCCCTGTGCAGTTCAGGCTGACTTTGAATTCACTTTGTAGCCCAGGCTGATCTCAAACTCATGGCAATCCTCCTACCTCAGCCTCCTGAGTGCTGGGATTGCAGGCTCCCTGCCTTCTCTTGATGTAAGTTGTGTTTCAGCAGTGAAACAAAATCCAACCCAGATAAACCACTTCAGGTTCTAAACAAAAAATGAAATCCAGCAAACTGCATCTCTGCCCGCTGCTTGGGAAAGGCAGGCAGGGTCTTTGCCTGAAAGACGCAGAGCCACAGAGCTAACATTTTCCCCTCAAGCTGCAGGAGCAGGACACACCACCGATTTTTTTTTTTTTTTGTAATGGGAATCTAACTCAGGACCTTATGGCTTGCCAGGCAGGCGCTTATGCCACTAAGCTATATCCCCAGCCCAGGATTCTAACATTATGGAAAAGTAGCTCTGCTCTGGAGGAAAAACTAGAATTATGTGTGTGAGAGAACTTAATCTTTTAAAATTACACAGCAAGCTGGATGTGGTGGTGCATGCCTGTAATCCTAGCTACTTAAGAGGCTGCGGCCCGGCAATTGTGAGTTTGAGGCCGTACCGAGCAATTTTGCAACTTAGTGAAGTCCTGTCTCAAAATAAAAAACATACAGGGGTGCAGCTCAGTGGTCAAACACTTGCTGTGAATGTGCAAGGTCTCGAGTATGCTAAGAAAAATACAACTGTATGACAGGAAAGTTAAGGAGAAGTAGGTACACATATGTACAGCGTTGGAGTCTTTTTGCTTGGCTGTTAGCACTGGCAATTTTCCCAAAACCAGATTTACACTAAGAACGTTATTTACAAGGGAAAATAACGTGTAGATTTTGCAAAGTGATATTTGGCTCAACAAGTTTAAGAAGCACACACATATTCATTTACACAGCAGTTTTCACCTCAGTACAGACGAACTCAGCGGCTTGGTGGTTTGCTCGGCATTCCGTACGTGACGTTCCCACGTGAATGTAAGGTTGCGTTCTAACATTGTGAGCTGGGGGGAACTTTCAGATGTTTCCTGCTGCTGAGAATTAAAGTGTCCTTTACCTCCTTTACCCACGCTGTCAGGATTTAGTGCCAGGTGGGCAGAGACCTGCAAGGGAGAGGAAGCGGTCTCTTTCTGACAGGGAAGTGACGCCATAGAGTCATTCCCAGGAATATGACTGCCTGTGGGATGCTCTGTCTTCATGTCCCAGTCACCTCAGTCCCAACATGGCCAAACCTCAGTCACCCTGAGTTCCCATGGGTCTCACGATATAGTTCAGGCTCACCTCGAACTCACTACATAGCCCAGGCCTTGAACTTGATCCTCTTACCTGAGCCTCCTGAGTGCTGGGATCGCAGGTGTGCGCCACCGTGCCCCACTTCATGAGAGATCTTGAAGGATGGGGTCCTTCTTCCCAGGGAGGGTGACCACGTGCAGAGGGGCTGCTCTGGGAGGGGTCTAGGATTTTCCAGGGCCACTGGGGGCGGTACACAGATTTGCATTTTAGAAAGATTGTTATCAGCAGAACAAAGGCTAGATGGAACCAGCCTGGGCAGAGGACCAGCATCCCGGGCTCTGGGAGCAGGCCAAGCCCTGGCTTTGGCCCCATGTGCCGGTCAGCGGCAGAACAAAGCCCGCTGGGAGAGAATGGTCAATGGGAACCTTTGGATTTTCCTCCCAGCGGCCAGATGCCCTTCGAGGGCTCAAGTGCAGGGAGAATGAGGGGAAGGGAAGCTGACGTAGGGTTTCCTGCTCTGTCAGCACCACAGGGGCCTGGCATGGGGAACCAGCGGCAGAGGTGTCCGCTGGGGGCCCGGGGCCAGGCAGCAGCTGCCTGCTCACACCAGCCTTCCCCGTCCTGCTGCTGCCCGTCCTGCTAAGGCAGTGGGAGTGGCTTTATCCTTTTTGCACAATTTACAGAAGCAAACTGAAAACACTGCTGAAAGCTCCACATGGTTGTGCACGGCTGTGATCCCAGCACTCGGGAGGCAGAGGCAGGAGGATCGTTGTGAGTTCAAGACCAGCCTGGGCTACAAAGTGAGATCAAGGCCAGCCTGAACGGCATAGTGAGACCCTGTCTCAAAAGCAAAAAAAAAAAAAAAAAAACGCAGTCAAATCTTAAAGTTGGCACGACAACTATAGGAAAACAGCTTCCCCCGAAGGTAAGCACGAAGTCCCTTTGCAAAAGGGCAAGGACGTTCCGGGGTGGGCCACCCAGAGTGATGTAATCACAGAAGCAGAACTTTGCTTTTGTTTGTCTTAATGCAAGCGAATCTGTTTCTTTGGGGCGGGCTCTTGCTTTTTTGACTATCGGTGATCTGAAGGAGGAAACCGAGGTCCTGTGACTGCCGGGTGCAGCGCATGCCAGGCGCCTGCAGGGCATCGGTAGCGACTCCGAGGGTCGCCTGCAGGAGGCGTCCTCCCCTGGGTTCCCGGGCTGGGGCCGGGTGTGTGGAAAGCCAGGACTTGGCGGGCTGCTGAAAGAGGGGGGCCTGCAGCTGCGGGGTGCGCACTGCGGCTCCCCAGAGCGTCCGTGTGGGAGAAGCCCGGAGCGCGTGCTGGAGGAGGCCGTGGGGTGCCGCGGCTGGAGGGGCGGAGGGCCGCGTGGGGTCAGGCAGGCCCTTGGGACTCGAGGGAGAGGGCCGGAGCGCTGACCTTGGACCTGGAGACTACCCAGGTCCTGGTCACCCCCGTGTCTTTGCCGTCACGCAGGCAGAGAGGAATTCTGTTCGGGAACTTGGATGCCAGAGCCCACCGAACCTTCGGGAATGAAGAACGCGGTTGTGGGAATAAAACAGGAAAGCTGGGGAGCTCGAGGGGCTGAGGAAGCGGGGGTGCGGACCCCGGGAGCGGACAGGCGGGATGAACGCCGCGGGCAGCGCCCCGGACCTGACACAGGCGGCACGGAGGAGACAGGACCGTCGCCAGCCCAGAGCAAGGAGGCCGGAAGGGGCGCGCAGGCCGCAGCCACGCGCGAGACCCAGCGGCGTGGGGCCACCGGGTGTCAGGGCCGCGAGTCGCGCTCCCAGGCTGGCTCCGCTCGGAGCTCCCGGGCAGCAAGGAGGGGAGGCGTCCAGGAAAAGCCCGGCCGTCGGCACAGCGCCCTCTCGTGTCCGGCACTAGCGGTTTCAAGTTTCACTCAGTAACATAACTGTATTCAGCGTAATGCCACGTGTGGGGCCGGCGACTTCTTTGAGGAAGGTGTTGGTGGCAGCTGTCCTAACGATGACCATTTCTAGATGGGTTCTCTTGATCCTTTTTTCCCATCTTTAAATTATTGAGGTTTAAAAAAAGCTGCCTGACGTGCTCTCCCATTACATCGGGCTGCCCTCTTTTCTTTCATTTATTTATCTGGAGATGAGCTCTCATTATGTTACCAGCCTGGCTTTGAACTCCCAGGCTCAAGCAATCCTCCTGCCTCAGCCTTCCAAGCAGCTGGGCCTGAGGGCACATGCCACCAGGCCCAGCAGCCAAGTGGGCTGCTTTGGATGCAGCCTCACCATTTACTACCTTAGTTGTACCGCAGACAATTTGCTCTGTCTTGCAGTCCCTCAGTCTTAGCCTCTGGCAAATGGGATCATAGGATGTAGCAACCTAGGGGTGTTAGGAGGATTGAGACGGTGATCTGTAAAGTGCTTAGCACACAGCTCCTAACACAGAGGCCGCATTGCTCAGTGCCAGCCCATGAGCCTTAGTAATTGTAGTTGCTTGGGCTTTCTTTCATTGGAGGGTTTCAAGTAGCCCTGCGCTTCCTGTGTGGAGAGGGCTAGTCCTCAGGAAGCGCTCTTCTGGAGAGAGTTAACAGGCGCCTCCACCTGCCTCTGGCACTGGCCCTTATACCTGTTGCTGAAAAGCCGGCAGGCTTGGTCTTCGGACTGGGCACATGGTGCACGCTTCCAGTTGCATGAATCAGGAGGCTGAGGCAGGAGGATTGGGAGTTTGAGTCCAGCCTGGGCAACTTAATAAGACTCTGTCTCCAACTTAAAAGGACTGGTGGGTGTAGCTCAGTGGTACAGCACTTGCCAAGCCTATGCAAAGCCCTGGGATTGATTCCTAGCAGAAAAAGAAAAAAAAAAATGCCACGGTCGTAGGCCCCAGGACTTTACTTCCTACCTTGTTCTCCAGACATAGTGACAGCAACAAGCAGCCTCTGCAGACGCTGTGAGGGGTGGGCGCAGCCTCTTCCCCGAGGGCTCGCCGTCCTCCCCAGAGTAACAGCACTGCAAGCTGACATGGAGGAAAGAACACCCTGCTTCTGGGGGTGCAGCGGGGATGCGCCCACTGGAGCCCCAAGAGTCCACTCTCTGTGCTGCCACGGTGGCCGAGGCTGCTGACCGCCCAGCCGCGGGGTCCCTGGTTCTGGGCCTCTGTGCAGGCACAGCCGGTGCGCTGCTGCCCCTGCAGCTCTGCGGCCCTCTCTACCCCTTCCCGCGCTCCCCTCCCTGTCCGCAGAGTGATCCGGGGAGCGCTGCGGTTTGTCTACCTGGGGGCCGCCTCGCGGTTGCCAGAACCGTCCCTGGCCATTTGGCGTGGGAAGGGAGTGGATTCCGCTGCTGCTGCTAGCCACGAGTACTAGCACAGCTCCACCTGATTTCTGAGCCTGCAGGGGTGGCCAAAAGGCAGCTGCCACGTGGTCTATAGCGGGAAGCACCCTCGGCCCCACCAGACAAACCCGTGCCTTTGCAGGGTGCAAGGACCCTGCACGACAGGCAGCCCTGGCGCATCTGGCCGGCTTGCTCCCGGGTCTCAGGCAGGCCGCACCAGAGGGCGAGGTCCATTGCTGGTCAGCTCTTCCGGCCCTGCCCCGAGACTGGAGCTCAGGCTGCAGGGCAGTGGTCGTCCCAGGGAGGGACCAGCTTCACAACCCTGTCCCCTTTGCGACAGCACTAGGGACGAGGCGAGTGGTTCTCTGTGCGCCTGCCGAGTTTAGTGGGCACCAAGGCCGGGCCGGTTGCTCCCTGGTCCGGTAGCGGAGGCTGGATGGGCTTTTCCAGCACTCAGTCGCTGAGCCACTTCCGCCCATACCCGTGGCAGTTGGGCTGAGCTTGTGTGAGTTCTGAGAAGAATTTTTTTTTGAGACCAGATCTTGCTCTGTAGTCCAGGCTGTTTCTGAGCTCACTCTAGCCCAGGCTGGCCTTGAACTCACGGTGATCCTCCTGCCTCAGGGTTACAGGCATACGCTACCTCGCCTGGTGAGACATTTGAAAATGCAACCTCACTTTAATTTTTTGAAGTGGGAAATGCTGGTGAGGCTGAGTGGTGACACACTCTTGATGGCCTTTTCTGTTTGTCTCTTTTAGGAGAACTACCCCATCCCGGAACCCGGCCCAAATGGTAGGTCCGTGGGAAACAGAACTGGGGTGCTCGTCTTACCTGTTCGTCTCGGAGACGTGTGCATTGCTTCCCTGCTCCTCTGCGCCTACTGCTGTTGCTGTTGCTCCCATTAAAAAGCAAACACACACTCCAGGGCACTGGGGCTGGCAGATACAAATTCAAGCCCGACCTGGACAACTTAGTTATGTAATGAGAACCTGACTCTGAGAATTTTAGAAGGGCTGAGGATGTAGCTGTGTGATGGCCTCGATTCAGTCCTCAGTATTTTGTTTTGTTTTGAGACAGAGTCTCACTGTGTAGTCCAGGCTGGCCTCAAACTCTCGGTGATCCTCCTGCCTCGGCCTTCTGAGTGCTGGAATTCCAGGCGTGCTGGCGGCATCCACCCCCAGGATTGCTGACCTGTCCCTCAGAGTTCTCAATGGGAAGCGTAGGGACCAAAGGCAGAGCCGTCCCTCTTGCGACCTATGACCGCGTGCTCTGTGTTCCACCTTGGGGTGACCAAACTACGCCCTAACCCTAACCCAAACACCGAAAAGCAGTGAGTCCACAGAGCTTAATCTTTTAATCAGCCCAGGGAGCATAGAGCCAGCAACTTCCAGGAAGGCCGGGGACCGTGGGCCGGAGTGGCCAGGAGCGGGAGGACCTGTGGGAGCCCTAATCAGCCAGGCCCAGAGTGGGGCACACCGTGGGCAGGGCGCCTGGTGCCTCTGCCCCACTCCTGCAGGCCTCGTGTCTGAAGCCCACGCCTTCATCTGAGGGGCCAAGGGCAGAGCGTCTGTAGGTCGCTGGATCCAGCCTGTAGGTCCCCTTCCTGCTCTTGGGCTGTATCCCTGCTGCCACCCCCACCCCAGCCTCTGGTGCACAGTGGGGTGAAGGCCCCGAGCTTTGCTACTCAGAGGTCAGCGAGCTGTTGACTGACGGCGATAAGACAAGAGCTGCGCTATCGGAGTGGAGAGGTCGTGTAGATTTAGGGCTTAAGCGCTGTGCCCAGGATATCGTGTTCAGAGAAGCGAAGGAGACACCTCGCTGTGTCCTGAGAAGTTGTTGTTGATTCCAAAGCTGGCCCCAAGGGCTGCCCTGGGCACAGAGGTATTCCTTATCTCTTGCCAGGCCAGACTGGGAGAGGTAGGAGAGTACAGTTTAGCAAAAATCCTGATGAGTCAGATTGACTTTTTTTTTTTTTTTTTTGCATCACCAGGGATTGAACTCACAACCTTGCGCTTGCTGGGCAGGCGCTTAGGCCGCTGAGCTAGATCCCCAGCCCTGATGTTTTTGAGACAGGGTCTCACTATGCCATTCAGGCTGGCCTTGAGCTCACTTTGTAGCCCAGGCTGGTCTCAAACTCACAACGATCCTCCTGTCTCAGCCTCCCGAGTGCTGGGATTACAGGTGTGGGCCACCACGCCCGGCAGACTTTTTTTTTATTTTTCTCTTATTTTGGTGGTACTGGGGATTGAACCCAGATTCTTTGCACCGAGCCACATCCCTGGCCCTTTCATGTTTTGTATTTTGAGACAGGGTCTCAATAAGTTGGTCAGTTGCCTGGGATGTGTTTGACCTTGTGATTCTCCTGCCTCAGCTTCCTAGAGTGCTGGGACTACTGGCGTGCACCATTGCACCTAGCAAAATTTTACTCCTGGTGCTGGGGGTTGAGTCAAGGCCCTTGGACATGCTAAGCAAGTATTCTGCTACTAAGGCACATCCACAGCCCTGATTGCTTTTGAAATTTTGCTTATTTATTTACTCTCATTTTTTGTTGAGCATAATTGACAAATAAATTCTTGTATTTAAGGTGTACAGCATTGCGTCTTGAGATATATAAATGTGAAATGTTTACTACAACCAAGCTAGTCAGTGCTTCGTGTGCTTAGAGCTACTTCTAACTTCCTGCACTTGGAAACATTTTATAATAGCACAAGCCAAACACTTCTCAAACAAAAAGAAAGATGTGCTTGGTCTCCTAACCCCCGAGACAGATTAAGCGAGCAGCATTCTAGGCGAGCTCTTGATACGGAGCTATGTGAATGCATTTTGGAAATGAAAGTTGGCAGTGCCACGTGTGCATGCCCTTTTGTAACCTGTCCGTTTAATGGACGCTAGCAGACACCTTTCCACCGCGACACATTCAGCTGGCATCACGGCCTCTTGCATTTGATCTTAGCCAGAAGCCCAGGGAACGATGATCATGGTCTTTCAATGATGCAATGAATAACTTTCCCACCCCCCATTCCCGTCCTACCCCCGTGCTTCCTTCCCCTTCCTCTTGTCTAGTAATAGTCCCCTCCTACTTTCAAGTCATCTGTTTCAGAGTCCACCTCTTAGGGAAGGAACACAAGCCTCATCTGATCTCGTAACGTCCAGAGAGAAAACTCCAGGGCAGCTCCCCTAGTTCAAGTGACTTTGCCCTACCTTTGACCTTGGCATTCACCCTGCCATTCCTTACTCTGTTCCCCAAAACCGAGGACGAAGAAGGCTGCACAGCCAGGCCTGTGGGAGGTCGCTAGCAGTCCTGCAAGAACAGCATGGGAGATGTCTGAAAGCACAGCAGAGATTTTGGGACCCTTCATCTAGGCACAGCTGTTTGTAGCCAGGGGGACCCTTGGAATGAGATCGTTTCTTCTTCTTCTTTTTTGTTTGTTTTTGGTACCGAGAATCAAACCAAGGACCTTGAGCTTGCCATGCAGGCACTTTGCCGCTGAGCCATCTCCCCAGCCACCCCCCCCCTTTTAACTCTTTGTTTCTTGCTCTTTATTAGGAGAGAGAGGGTCTCATTGTGTAGTGCAGGCTGGCCTCAAACTCATGGTTATCCTCCTGCCTCAGCCTCCTGAGAGCTAGGATTACAGGTGTGTGCCACCATGCCCAGCAATGTGGTTGTTTATTTCAGCTGATGGGTTCAGAGACATCATTATTCTAAACTTGGAAACTTGACAAAAGCAGTAGCACCAGCCAGTCATGGTGGCATGAGGCTGAGGCAGGAGGATCTTCATGAGTTTGATGCCAGTGAGACCTGTCTTAAACAAAAACAGAAAAAGCAGTCCCATCACATGTCCCTGTACCCGATCCCGTGGAGGGGATGTGTCAGTTGAAATTTTGGAATGGATTTTTTTTTTAAGCTATGTAGTACAGTCTGGCCTCAACTCACTATGCAGTCTAGGCTAGACTTGAACTCACAGTGATCCTTCTGCTGCAGCCTCCGGAGAGGTGCGCCACCATGCCGGGCTGGGGTGTTTTCAATGAAGCTGCACCTTTTTAGCAAACAATGAGCACGAAGAACTCCACGTGAGCGTGGCCCCGTGGGGAATAGATGAGCTTTGGGTGCAGCATGGTAGTTTTCTGGAATAGTTATCTCTGGGGACAAAACAGTTTGTTCTCTTGAGAGGCTGGTACACTTCTTTCTAGTATCTTGTTTACACCGTGATTGCTCAGGTTCTCCAGACAAACAGAACACACAAGATACCTGTGTGTACACGTGTGTGTATGTAGGGAGGTGGGGTCAGGGAGAGCAGGGGGAAGTTGTTTTAAGAAGTGGGCTCCAGTGATTGAGGGCACTAGAGGTTTGAATTTGGCGGGGCAAGGCAGGGCAGGGCAGTAGCCTGCAAAACTCAGACAGGGTTTCTATGTTAGAGCCCCAAGGAGAATTCTTCCCTGTAGGAAACCCTTCTCTGCTCTTAGGACCTTCTTCAACTGATTGGGCGAGGCCCACCCCGGTACAGGGGTAATCTGGTCCAATCAAAGTCTACTGATGATAACTGCACCAGAAAATACCTTGCCAGCACATCTAGACTGGAGTTCAACCAAACAAACCCAGTGCACACACAGTCACTCTACTCTGCAGGGGCTTTCCTGCCTTCCCACGCGGAGTGGGGCTTGCTCTTCCGTCTCTTTCCCCTGCGCCTGAGATGGAGGAGCCAGCCCTGCCCGGTGCAGAGCGAGAGCGGCCTCACCCTCTGCCCTCTCTCAGAGGTGCTGCTGCGAATGCACTCTGTCGGGATCTGCGGCTCCGACGTCCACTACTGGCAGCACGGGCGGATTGGGGATTTCGTCGTGAAGAAGCCGATGGTGCTGGGCCACGAAGCGTCGGGGACAGTTGTGAAAGTGGGGTCATCAGTGAAGCACCTGAAAGCAGGTGAGCAGGGCTGGGGAGCTGGCCGGCCCCTGGGCACGGGCAGCAGGGGACGGGGCGGGCTTGCAGGGGACCAGCTGGTGGACAGGTGCAAGGTACTGTGTGTCGAGCACCTGCCTTGGATGCCTGGAGCGGGCCGGCCCATCGGTCCTGAGGGCAGTGGCGCGACAGGGAGGTGTGCGGGCGCAGAGGCCACAGCAACCTGGGGCGTGGTGCAGCCTTTGATCTTCACATGCAGGAGGCCGCTGTGCTTTCCCAGGTTTGCTGACTTTGTTCTCCCAGGGGAGGAGCTGTCAGCTGTGGCCGCCTGTGTTGTGCCCCTGTACGGAAAGCAGACCCAACATGGGCGGCTAGGAGGCCATTTATCACACTGGCAGGCTCCTGACTAGGCTCTCTCCCGAAGTGCCAGAGCCTGGCCCCGGCAGAGTTGCAGGGCT
>RJWT010010625.1:6096-24121 GCA_004365215.1 Cuniculus paca
GAGGCTGGAGTGAAGTAATGCAAGTCCTGAAAGAAAACAACTTCCAACCCAGACTGATGTACCCTGCAAAACTTTCCTTCAAAATTAATGGAGAAACAAGATACTTCCATGACAAAGAACAACTCAAGGAATTCATGACCACCAAACCAACTCTACAAAGATTACTAAAGGACATTTTAGAGAGAGAAAAAAAAGACCATGGTCTCAGAAACAATGTCAGAGGGGGACTATCAAGTGGGGCCAGTCGATTGAATGGAGAGGAAAAATAGGGAGCCAATGGCAGGAAAATAGCATGGCAGAGACAATACAGTGCAAGAGGGCCACAAGGTACTAATAGAAAGAAAAAGAGGCATAGTGGATCAGGAGACAGGATCCATCAATATGCGCTATGCAAGAAACACATTTAGCTAGAAAGAAAATTCACAGTCTGAAAGTCAAAGGAGAGAGAACAATGCCCTATGTGACAGGGAGCCAGAAGGGGAAAAAAAATAATAGGGGTAGCCGGCCCATTAATTGCAGAATGGATAAGAAAGACATGGGATTTCATGGGGTGGAAACCTACTCAGCTATAAAGGAAGATAACCTCAAGGCTCTTGAAGGTGGATAGAGGCAACTGGTAATAGTGCTCATGGATGTAATGGATCAGAGTCACAAGGGTGAATTTTGTGTTGTCTCCATAGCATAACAAACTAAAGGTGTTAGTGGGATCCAAAATGCACAATACATATTGGGAAAGTCAAATGGGAGGAAGTATCTAAAAAGGGAAGGAAATGGCCACTATTAATCTATTATCATGATTTGAAATTCAGATTGCATTCATAGTTCTGATTAGATTCATTTTATTCTGATTTGTTTGATTTTATTATACTTGATGGCATGGATAGCTATTTTAAAGATAACAAAATATGTAATGCAGCCATCGAGGATGTCCAATTAGCTTGTTTAGAAACCCTGTATGGCTTTCAATGTTTGTTTTGATTGATTTTACTCTCTTCTGTGTGGTTTGATTGTAATATGTCTGAAGGTGTAGGCAACTATTCTGAAGATAACAAATATTATGGTAGCCAATGCTGTTTCGCTAATATCTTGAAATTCTATATTGCTTACATTGTTTTGCTTTGTTTGTTTTGTTTTGTTACATTTTGTTTTATTTCTACTGTTTTAGTTTGTTGTATTTTGTTTGATTTTACTAATCCCTGATGGTATGGGCAGGTATACTGCAGATAACAAGAGCCATTGTGGTAGCCTTACCGATTGCTTTGTTTTTTGTTTTTTGTTTTTTTGGTTTTTTTTACACTGTTTCAAAGTCATGTTCCATGTTCATTGCTTTGTTTTGATTGACTTTACTCTGTTTTGTTTTGTTTGGTTGTATTCTTTTCAAAACAAAAAAAAAAGATTAAACGTTTATACATAGAATAGCATACACCTTTGTATGGCCTATTTATTTCTATATAAGAAGTTAACATAAAACTTAGTAACCTAATAATCTTTTATTATCTCTCACAATATCTGTGGGCCAGGAAATCAGACAGAGCACAGTGGGATACCTCATCCCTCCTCCACCATTACTGAGGCTTGGGTTGGAAGTGTGGAAGGTTGGAACCAGAGTCATCTGAGGTTCAGACATGCATGTTGCTAGCTATTGGCTACCATCTAGTGGAGACCTGGGTTTCCTTGCACCATGGTGGCTAAGTACCAAAGGTAAGCATCCTAAGAGAGAAAAGGCAAAAAAGACACTCCTTTCTATAAACTAGACTCCTAGTCTCAGCAGTTACATAGGATCCCCCTCGCATCCTTCATTGGAGCAGTCAGAAGTCGCAAGACCCTGCCCTTAAGCAAGAGAAGAGACTCTTACTAATATCCCCCTTATTTTTTGATGGAAAAAGTGTTCATTGCATTGCTAGAAGAACACGGAGGCTAGGACAAATATATAGGTGGACTGCAAATGGCATACACAATTTACTACAGTCTTACTCTCTGGTACAGAATTCAGCATGAGCTCTGGGCTTAGCTAACTTGTGAAACATATCTCATGTCAGAACTCTGAAGGTAGTCAGAGAACAGAAGAATCATCCCTGACTGGAGACCAAAGTAGACTTCATAGAAGAGATAATCCTTACGTTTTATTTTGGGGAAAAATTTTTCATTCATTTACTCATTGGGTGCCTACTTGATGTGAGGATGGTGGCATGCTAAGCAAACAACATAAGAGAAAATTCTACTTCCAAAGGCACAAGGCTGAAGGTGATCATATAAGAAGGCTCATGGCTTCCTTCCTTCACAGTGGAAATTACTCACTAGATCTCTCCATTCTTTCTGCCCACAGCAATATTCCTCCCAGTTTCTAGAAGCCATCTGTGCTGCACAAATTCAGAATCATTTTCTCTTATACATTCTCTTTACTGTATACACTAGCAGATGGCAGGACCACAGGAGACTTATCACTAAGAAAATTGGGGATCAAGTTATAAGCTTTTATATTACTAATAGATAAATTCTATAAAACTCACTGAATGGAATGAAATCTATTTGGAGAACCCTGAGTTGTCAGGGCTTTATGTTCATTTGTTTGTTTGATTTTCATTTTTTGTTAAATCATCAAAGAAACCTAACTTATTAGCTATATGTTTTCAAGTTTTCAATGTATATAAAACAAATACATTTATAATTTCCATTTTTCTGTTTTATTTTATTCTTCTTCTTCCCTATGTAATTCCATGTGAGACGATGATTAAAAGTTTTTGCTTGGGTATAGGAAAGTTCATGGAAAAATCTAAATGACATTTATAGTAGTTCATAATTGAACCAAATAAACTAGTAACTCAAAAGCATGACTCTTATTTTGTAATACCATCAATAATCCTGTCTGTAAACAAGTGAAACATTTTTAATAGCTCTAAACCTTATATGTTATTACAGAACAATTTCTTAATGTAAGATATGCCTCAGATTTATACATCAGTATTTCAGGAAAGAAGTGTCCACTATTTTAAATCCATACACGATTTAAGGAATCAAGGTAAATTCCAAGACTAGTCTGATAATGAAAAATTGACTATGATTTAACTATAATTTCTTTCCTAATATATGATTAGCTAATAAATAACCTTATCTTGAAATTATCAGCTAGATGTACAATTAATAACTTATCAAATTTTGTTAGTAATAGATGATCAAGCCTAGTTTGGTAATTTTAAAATAAAGTGATTTCAAGGGGATAAGAATTTCATTGTGTACGGTGAAATCTCTAACTTGGAGAATTTTATTAACACAGAGATGGAGTGATACAAAACTCCCCATTTGTCACTTCTAAATCTCACCAGAATTAGCTCAATACAATAAAATAAACTCAATACAACAAAGTTCAATGCAATAAAAGTTTAGATAAACTAGCTTACTGCAGCAAGCCAGCTTGGGCTGAGACATGCAACCAGATCCTCCCCTGCATGTTGCTGTCACCATCTGAAAGCTTGCTTCCTGTGGGCAGCCAGCACAGGCAGGGAGATGCAGCCAGATATGCCCTGAGTACACACAAGCCACCATTGGAGACCCTTGCTTCCTTCAGTCAGTCAGTGCCCACCAGGAGAATCAGACAACACAGCCCTATGTGCCTACTGCCATTGGGGGAGTCCCAGTGTAGACACACAGTCTAAGAGAAGAAGCAGCCTTGCCACCATGTACCCCTGGCCATCAGGGAAGCCTCACTATAGCTTCATAGATCTCAGAAGCCCACCCCATGCCCTGTTCCCTCCCTGGAAATCTGGGTTCAAAGAAACCCAGGTGCCTGGCCCATTCCCCTGCACCATGGAGGGGAAGCCAACGTGAGAAGTGCCTGGGACCCTACAACTGGCTTGTTGGGAGGAACCTAGGAGGATGTCAAGACAAAGGAGCAAAAGGCAATCTCAGACCTCCAACCCACACAGAACAAGTCTGGGAGATATAGACCTGGAAGAAAATGTAAGTCACACACCTGAAATCTCTGCGAGGATAGCAACTGAAGTAAAGAAACAACTTCATGAAACTGTAAAAGCAATCAGACCAGAAATACTATCTCAGATAAAAGAAGAAATCACACATACAATGAAAGAATTGCTGAGCGTATCTAAAGAAGACATAGATTTAAAAAAAAAAGAGGAGCATAGGAAAATGATGGAAACCTTGAATGAACAATATAAGAAGGAATTACAATGCATAAAACATATTCAAAGAGATATCCAGGAAATTAAAAGATCAATCAAAAGTTGGCAAAACCTCTTGAAAGACACTGAAGATAGACTTTCAGACCTTAAAGACAGGGTTGCAGCTAGCAATCACAAAAGGAAAAACTTCTTAAAGATAACAAGAATTCAGGAAATAACAATTCAATGGCTGCAAGATGATGCAAAGAAAAATAATTTAAGAATGGTAGGTATCAGCAAAGAAGCAGGGGTCAACACAAATGAAAAAAAAATGACTATTTACAGAAGGAATAGCAGAAAACTTTCCAAACATGGGGAATGGATCTGGTATTCAGATAAGCAAGGCATATACAACTTCAACTCGCCATAACCAAAATAAATCTATACCCAGGCATGTAATAGTCAAGATTCCAGAAATTCAGCACAAGAATAGAATATTAAAAGCTGTTAGAGAAAAGAAATAGGTTACCCATAAAGGAAAACCCATCAGAATTATGGCAGACTTGTCAACACAAACCATCAAGTCAAGAAGCAATTGGACTGAAGTGTCTCAAATCCTGAAAGAAAACAACTTCGAATGAAGATTGATGTACCCGGCATAACTATCTTTCAAAATTGATGGAAAAATTCAAGTAGAACAACTGAAGGAATTCATGACCACCAAACCAACCCTACAGAGCATCCTGAAGGATATTCTAGAGAGAGATAAAGATGACCATGGTTCCAGGAACAGCAGCAGAGGGGGGGTCACCAAAAAGACAGGCAATCAAATGAAGGGGAAAAGTGGAGGGCCAAGAGCAGGAGGACAGCATGGCAGAGATGCATCAATGAATGCCACTTGTATCCATTAATGTAGATGGCCTCAATGCAGCAATAAAAGAAACACAGGGAGAGTGGATCAAAAAACAAGATCCATCAATACACTGTATCCAAGAAACATATTTAACTCAAAAGGAAATTCATAGACTGAAAATCAAAGGAGAGAAAACAATTGTTCCATGCCAACTGAAGACCAGAAAAAAAGCAAGGGTAACTTGCTCATCAACTGCAGAATGGATAAGAAAGATATGGTTTTCTCATACAATGGAAAGCTACCCAACTGTAAAGTAGGATAATCTTGAGGCTCTTGTAGGTAAATGGATGTAACTGGAGATCATGCTCAAGGGTTAAATGGTTTGGATTCATATGGGTGAACACTGAGTTATCTCCCTAACATAAAAAACAGAAGGAGTTAGTGGGATCCAAAAAGCACAGTAGATATTATGAAAGTGACAGGGAAAGAAATACCTAAAAAGGGAAAATGGTAACCACTGTTAATTTCCTATTATCTTGTATCAAATTCTTGTATTATTTTCATAATTTCGTTAGGTTTGGTTTTATTGTGTCTTGTTTTGTTAGATTTTACTGTGTCTGACGGTATGGACAGCTATTTTGAATATAATGGGATGTATTATGGTAACCATTGTTGATTTCCTATTATCTTGTTTTGAAGTCCTATAATGCTTTCATTCTTTTGTTTTGATTGGTTTTACTCTGTTTTGTTTTGTTTGATTCGATTGTGTGTGATGCTATGGACAGCTGTTTTGAAGAAAAGAAGAGACATTATGGTACCCATTGTTGATTTTCCATTGTCTTGTTTTGAAGCCCTGTATCACTTGCATTGTTCTGTTCTGGTTTGCTTTATTCTGTTTTGTTTTGTTCTCTTTAATAAAAAAAAATTAGATAAACTAGCTCATCAAGCATAAGGCAATTCAGACAGCTTCCCACTATGAGATAACTCTTAAGACAACCTATTTGTTATCACCACTCTGCTTCAGAAGTAGTACTTTGCAATCCACAGCAAGACTTGCAAGTACTGAATGAATTCTAAATGTGGTCTAAGAGACTCAGCAAGGCCACTTATTTATTCACATGGTAATCTCTGGTGTAAAACCATACTTCCAGCAGTAGGGAAGGATTTGCTACGAAACTCGTTGATAAGAATCCCAAAATATAAGCAGCGGAGATGAACCACCAACAGTGACAAGGCTCACGTAGTACCCACATTCACGCGGGAGAAAGTTGAAAAAGAAAAATGAAACGTCTACATGCAGATCCAAAATCACCAGCAGTAACTGCTTATTATAGCACAAAGACCAGCCAGGGATTCTGCAGACTGATGCACAGGTGAGAGCACAGAGACTGCAGGAAGCTCAGCAGGTGCTGAAATGGTTTTAGTCCCAGGAATTCTCAAAATGCAGTCCTAAGCTCACTTCAACAGCAAACCCCTCTGGTTTTGTCTGCTTGGACAGCCAAATCAAAACACTATAGATTTGGTGGCTTAAAACTGCAGACTTTTATTTGTCATGGTTCTGGATACTGAGAAGTTTCAGATCAAGGTGTCAGAAAATCCAGCTCTCAGGCCAGGCATAATACCTATAATTCCAGCACTCAGCAGACTGAGGCAGGAGAATAATCACAAGTGCAAGGCCAGCTTGGTCTACATAGTGAGTTTAAGGCCAGTCCAAACTACATAGTGAGAAGTTGTCTCAAAAAGAAACAAAAAGAAAGGAGAGAGAGAAAGAAAGAAAGAAAGAGAGACAGACAGAGAGACAGAGAAAGGAAGGAAATCCAGTCTCTAGCCAAGGCCTCCTCTTCACAAGTGTATAGTCAACTTCTCATTGTGTGCTCACAAGGCACAGAAAGAGCTTTGGTGTTTCTTCTTTTGTAAGGATATCATTTCTATTGGATCAAGCCTCATGATAGTAACTTTTATATGTCAACTTGCCTAGGCCATGATGTCCAGGTGGCTGACCAAACACATGTGGGTCTGTCTGTGTGGGTTCTTCCAGAAGAAATTAATATTTGAATTGGGATGCTGATGTCCATCATCTAATCCATGGAAGGCTTGAATGGAACAAAAAAGTAGAAGAAGGTTGAATTCTCTCTCTGCTTTACTGCATAAGCTGGAATATCAATTTTGTCTTTTGTACTGATTCGCAGACTTCAGACTTGGACTGAATCTATAATATCAGACCTCGGCTCTCAGGCCTTCAAGTTATCCCACTAGCTCTCCTAGTCTCCAGGTTGTACACAATAGATTGTGAGACTTCTCAGCTTCCATAATTACACAAGGCGATAGATAGATAGATAGATAGATAGATAGATAGATAGATAGATATCCATCCCTGTGCATGTTCGTGTGTATGGGGGGGTCCTGTTAGGTCTAACACAAGGCTCCAATCTTATATTTTCATTCAACCTTCATCACATCTTTAAAAACTATCCTTCAATATATTCACAAACAGCTAAGATTTCAACAGATAAATTTATAGAGAGCACCATTTAGTCCATAACACTCTAAGGAAAAATTGATGAGTAAAATCTAAGTTCAGCAAAGAAAAGAACAAATATGTGGATAAAGAAAAAAGTAGATACACATGGGAATGAACAACAGAGGAGACAGAGCTAGAAAACAAGCCATATATTTTAATCAATTCATTAAAAAGTGAAGATAAAGACACAACAAAATGTATGGAATATAGCCAAAGCAGGGTTGAGAGGAAATTTTGAGCTGCAATTACCTACATTTAAAAAGAAGACATCTTAAAACAACAACATAAACTTCTATTTAAGACACCAGAAAAAAGAAAGACAAACCAAACAAAGCAAGCAGAAGAAGGAATAATAGGAGTTAGTTCAGAAATTAGCAAAGTAGAGAATAGGAAAACAATAAAGAAAATCAACAAAACCAAATGTCAGTTACTTGAAAAGATTGACAAAATTGAAAAACCTTTAGCTGACTTGAATATGAAAAAAAATGTAAGTTACTAAAAATATGAAGGAGAGATGATCATTACTGCCAACATTACAGAAAATAAAACTAATCATAAGGGAACACTATGAACACAGTATGGCAACAAACAAGATAATTTACATGAAGTGGACACATTCCAAAAAAGGCACAAAGTACCAAAATGGACACAAAAGAAATATAACATCTGAATGTAAATAAATACATTGAAATAGTAATCATAAACCTTGCCACCCAAAAATGGCTATGACTAGACTGTTTCACAGATAAAGTCTTTATGAAATATTCCAAAAAAATAAGAGAATAAAGCACACTTTCCAGCTTACTTTTACATATCATTTACCAGAGACTTGTTTCTTGAATACATTAAAAACTTATAACTCCATAATAAAAAGACAACCTAACTTATAATGGGAAAAGAACCCAAATAGCCATTTCCTCAAGGAAGATATATGAATGATGAATGCACATGCAAAAAGATGCCCAACATCACCAAGAAAAATGTAAATGAAAGCCAGAATGTTATAGCACTTTACCTACTGTATACACCCAATCTTGATATACCTTCAAAAGAAATAGAAACATCAGTACATAAAAAACTTGTACACAAATGCTCATAGCAAGGGTTGCACTATAGCTCACTGGCAGAGTGCTTTCCCAGCTTGTGAGAGACCCTGCATTCAGTTCTCTGCACTGAAAAAGAACGTGGATAGCAGTGTCATTCGCAACAGCAAAAAGTGAGAATGATCCAGTATTCATCAACAAACAAGTGTACAAATAAAATGGAATACTGTTTACAATAAAAGTGAATAAGTAGCAGTAGTACTGGTTTCTGGGCAAAGACAACGAATTGCTGAAAGAAAAAAAACTTTACAAATAATGTTTCAAGACAACCTTGGAAATGTGAATGCTGGCTAGAAAATTGATGTTATTAAAGAATTGTTGTCTTTCTAAAGGATATAACATTGAAAGTACAAAATATGAATTGGAGGGGCCAGCCTTGTATTGGAATAGCAGCCCCTCACACTGCTTTTGACCTAACCCCAGAACCTATGAGTATGTTATATTAGATGACCAAAAGGAATTAAAAGTATGGATGGAAGTAAGGGTGCTAATCAGTTGCTCCTGAGATAGGGAGATTACCTTGGATGATTTGGATGGATTCTCACGTAATCACAGGTAAATTATAAGTGGCAGAGTGAGGAAAGGGAGTCAGTCAGAGAAGGAAAAGAAGCAAAGACCACAGTAACATGACTTCTAGAATAGAAGAGAGGATCTCCAAGCTGGGAACACCTGTAATGCCCACACTACGGAGGCTGAGGCAGGAGTTCAAGGCCAGTCTGAACTACAGAGTGACCCTGTCTCAGAAAAAAAAAATAATTGAAGAAGAAGAAGAAGAAAAATAAAGGAGAAAAGAAGGAGGAGGAGGAGGAGGAGGAGGGAAGAGGGAAGAGGGAAAAGGAGAAGAAGAAGAGGAGGAGGAGGAGAAGGAGGAAGGAGAAGGGGAAGGGAAGGGGAGGGGGAAGAGGAAGAGAAAGAGAGGGAAGAGGAAGAGAAAGAGGGGGAAGAGAAAGAATAGGAGCAGGAGGAGGAGGAAGAGGAGGAGGAGGAGGGAGCTGCAGGTCAGGGAATGTGAGCAGCCTCTGGAAACTGGCAGAGGCAAGGAAATGGATTCTCTCCTGCAGCCCCTGGCCCCTTCGGGCTAACCCAGTGAGACTTATTCTGGACTTCTGACCTTAAAAGCTGTAACATAATACATTGGAGTTATTTATAGTCACTACATTTATAGTGATTTGCCATCCCAGCAACAGAAAACTACAACAAAACCCAAGGGATGAAGATAATAGGGAAGGCTTGACAAAGAAAGTTAAATCTTGAGAACCTCAATATTTTAAGCCACAACAATCTACACAGATCTCTAGGAATTTTTAACTCTACTGCACAGCCTCATTTTCACATCTTTCTTCTACCTGAAAGATATGCTGGAAATCAAGAACTGACTCTCACCAATGTTTGTATCCTCAAAGAGTTATTATAGTGTTTTGCACCTCAATAAATGCTTTGCTGGGGAGTGGCGGGGGCAGGGGGGCAGAGAAAGGGAATTAAAAGGAACCAGAATATAAACTTAGATACTTCATAAACTCTTTAGAATTCAGTTCCAAGAACTCATATTATTACCTTAGTGCAATATCTAAATATAATAAATTCACTTTTGTATACATTAGCCTTTTTTATACATACACACATACCTGTGAGAAAAAGTTAACAGACCAGATGAGATTATGGAGACAATGTATAAATTATCTGTTATTACTAACATGATTGTACCTTCCAATGATGTCCCAGTAAGCTGAGTGATGTATGTTAAGATAAATAGAAATATGTCGGGGAGAAAAACAAAGCTTAGAGCACAATGAAATCTTCACAGCAATTGTATACCAGAGACTCAGGGAAGTTAAGACTTGTTACCAGATTTGGACATTTGCCTACCACATAAAAAGTAAAGACAACAGACAAATAATTTTATGACATACACTTCAATATGTTGAAGTATACTCAAAAATATATCTTGTGAGGTATGATAACTGGAAAAAAATTCACAACATAAACTTGCTGCCAGAATAATAGTCTCTCTGCTCTCTGCATCTCTGTGTGTCTTTCTGTCTCTGTCCCTCTTTGTGTCTCCCCCCCCGTCTCTGTCTCTCTCTCTTTCTCTGTCTCTCTCTCTCCATCCCTTCTTCCCTCCCTCCTTCCATTCCTGCCATTTTTTCCTGTATCCTGGTCATGTCTGACTCAAGACCAGTAAGACAACAGTTTTAACACAGAAAACAGAGCAGCAACTAGTAAACAGAAAAATGACTTACAGCCTGGCAGTGTGTTCACGGAAAGGTACTATGAGTGACCTTCTGACTCAAAGAAGTAAGTCAGAGCCAGAAATCACTTCATGTTCCAAGCACAATAATGAATGAGTCAGAGCTGTAGCCAGTAACTAAACTACTTGAGCAGTTACTTCATGGTCATATTCACTTCCAAGTTCAGTATGATCATTTTGGAGGCCAACGTAAAAATCTCAAAGCTCTGACTAACCAATAGACAAAAACTATTCTGAAGATTTCAGTTGGAGAAACACCTTCATAGAGTTTCCCAGACTCAAGGAGTTTTAAAAGGGGGTTTCATTTGGTGAAAAATAGGGAGCAAAGAGACAGATGGGGGAGACAAGAGTATGGTTAAAGAGGGAGCACAAACATCTACATGATCAATTCTATAAACTGGGATTCCATGTAAGATTTCTTTTGAGCAAAACATTGACTTGATTTGAAAAGGGAGAAAAGTTCCTAAACCGCTGACTTAAAAAATGGATGGAAGCACTAAAATATTTTCAGTATACTGAAGTTAAGGAAAAAGACTCAGTTGATTTACTTCCATTCTTTCTGAAGTAAAGAATGGAAAGAATGGTACCTCCTGGTTATTAGAACACTTCATTATCTTACACCATACAACAAACACGTAGCTCACACAAACGCAGAATCCCATGACTCCAGCAATACACTCAGGATTTCGGTTTACATAACTCTCCTATATACCAGAAACAGCAAGATGTCATCTGGATAGTTTTCTATGAATGTTAATAAATGGAAATGCTGTTTGACAAGCTAAGATCTTCTTGACTAGTTTTGTTCCATGTAGAAACTAGGTCAGTTTCTCCTGGTCACAAACACCAAACTCTGTTCCCCTGTCAACTCTGGCTTTCTGTGTGGTTCATGCCTGATGCAGATTGTTAAACAAAAGTTACAGGAGGTCTTTGTTTTGGACTAGGCTCCTGCCTTGGGCCCAAAAAACCAGACTGAAAACTGAATGAAGTTGCCCATCCTAACATACTACCCCACCAAACCAAAACTAAGCTATTCGGCCCTTCAAGAAATTAGGGAAAATTAGTACTAACGACTGAATTTTCCAAAAAGACTATTTTCAATCAGTATAATAATGACACTGCTCCTCCTGCAATGCTCACACACACATAAAAAGTAATTTGATGATAGCCAGTTACTTTCCTACTGTTCCTTCCCCAACCCCCATCTTACAAGGAAAGTAGATTTCAAATGTCCAATCTTCTTTTTATGTTCTTTGTTTCTGCTTTTCTTAACCCTTCTCTGTCCATAAAACCAACCTCTTCTGGTCAGATCTGATATACTTTTATGGAATGAGGGTAGCCCAATTCTAAAATTCCAAAACAAAGCCAATAGAGATCTTTAAATTATTGTCATTTTGTCCTTATTAGGCTTATTTTAATCTAAAACCTGTGTGTCCTAATTCAAGCTTCAGATGTATCCTGGAATATATGTCAATGTTTTTCCCTCTCCATAATCATCTGTTTGATTTTCCTACAGATGCTCTTTTTCGTTTCCCCAAACACACACCACAGTGCCCACTCTTACAATTTTTACACCACATTCTATTAACCCTTGCATCTTCTATTCTGCTTTGACTCAACCTAATTTCTGAACCCAGCAACCAACTTGAATTCAAAAATGACTGTCATCACATTGAATGTGAGGCACCAACAGAATTTTTCTGAAGATATCACAGAAGAAATGAAAGAGAAAAAGCAAATCCCACACTTCAAAATACACTACTTCAAAAAAAAATCATTATTAAGCAACTCTGTCTTTAAAGTTCAGTCCTCTCCAGCAGAACTTGCAAAAGTAGTTTTTTCTGCCATTTCCCTACTTAGGGCCCAACTTAGTGGTTCCTATTTTCTTCTTCCTGGCTTTATTCTCCCAACCTCAAATGCCTCCCACTTTATTGTATAACAGGCAAAGTCAGACTTACTGTACCTTTGTCTTCAAGCATGATCTCCATACTGCTTCAGTAACAAAGGGCTTTCTTATTAAACATGTAGTTATTACAAGTAAAGGCAGAGAATTCCTGGAAAATTTCAACCATAAAAAGACTTGCTAATTGTGCAGTTAACAGAGGAATGTTAGAGACAATATGTTACTAATATCCCACTGGGGTTTTTTCTTCAAATTACACTAAAAGATTTCCATTACTTATACCATAATAACACATCAGAATTATGTTACTGTCACAATCAAAAAATTGAAAGACTTGAATGACTTACTACACTCCTTTGCCTTCAGGTAGACTGACATTTGGATGGCTCAGATACAACTGCTTTTTAGGACATACCAAGGATGAGATTCCGCATTCTCTCCCAGTGTCTTATACAGGTATTCGGTTAGCGCTCTATTCGTCTACATAAATTGTCTGGTGGTCTCTTGTAAAGGAGGCCTGGCTCCTTGAAGCACCCAGCAATGTTATCAACCCATGCTCAAATACAGAAGAGGAACTACCCAGCCTTTGGATGCTCTGTATCCTATCTTATGAGGATAGTTAACATCACCAGAGAGTTAGGTATCAAAAGAGTAAAAAGAAAAGCATAAATATTACCGTGTTCTGAACGT
Organism: Cuniculus paca; assembly: GCA_004365215.1. Lineage (NCBI taxonomy): Eukaryota > Metazoa > Chordata > Mammalia > Rodentia > Cuniculidae > Cuniculus > Cuniculus paca. The sequence continues at coordinate 19,533 of RJWT010010625.1, forward strand.
TTATGCCCCCAAAATTTTATACATTGAAATCCTACCCTCCAATGTAATGATTAGGAAGAGGGGTTACTGGGGACATGATTAAGTCATTAAAGTTTTGCCATTATGGATTAGTACCCTTGTAAAATAGGTCCAAAGGGGCTCCTTCATCCCTTTTACCATGTAAGATGCAGTTGGAAGGCACTATTTCAGAAACTAGGCCCTCACAGAACACCAAATCTCCCAGGACCTTGATCTTTAATTTCCCTATTCCAGAATTGTTAGAAATAAATTTCTGTTGTTTATACGGCATTCCGTTTATGGTATTTTGTTTTAGAAATCCACAGACTAAGACAAGCATTAAAGCTAATGTTAACTTAATTTTCTCCCAAAAGGAGAACTACCTAAGTGTTCAGAACAGTGCATGAGGTAATAATTGAGCAAAATCTTTTATGATGCCCAATGCTGGGAATACCTGGCAGACTTACTAACTTCTGCTCATTGTTCTCCAAAGTTGAAATTAAAATTATGTTCCACAGATTAGAAGATGCTGATACAACTACAAACACAGTTAGCCACTTCATCTTTGACAAAGGGGTCAAACACCCTCACTGGAAGAAAGACAGCCTCTTCAACCAATGGTGCTGGAAAAGAGGGCTCTCTACATGCCAAAGACTAAAACTAGACCCATATCTATCAATATGCACTAAACTAAAGTCAAAGTGGATCAAAGATCTATATATTAAAACAGGAACAATATACTGGGAAAGAACGTAGGTGGAAATATTGAAGACATAGAGGTAGGCAAAGACTTCATGAACAAAACCTAAACAGCATGGGAAACACTTCAAAAAATCAACAACTGGAATCTCATTTTATTAGAAAGCTTAGATGCTCCGGTGGCGCAATCAGTTAGCGTGCGGTACTTATAAAAAGCTTTTGCACATTAGAAGAAATCACCAACAGAGTGAAAAGATAACCCCAGAGTGGGAAAAAACTTTAGCCAACTGTCCCTCAGACAAAGGACTTCCATCTAGGACATATAAGAATTGAAAAAAATCAAATCCCTCAAACACACACACACATACAAAACAGTTAAGGTAGTTATACCACTAATTGATATTCGCTAATTGACAAGAAAGGTGTGTTCTATATTGTTTGATCAGTTTTTCATGCCTATAGCTTGTAATAGGAGCAACTACTTTGAAAATAACAATGCACAATGTGCTAACCATTCTTACTTTCCTACAATCTTATTTTGAAATTTTGTACCAATATTTTTATTTTTTCTTTAAAATAAAATAAAATAAAATAAACAAAATGAAATAAAGTTCCAAATTCTTTATATGGCATCAGACTCATTTATAAGTGATTACAAAAAAACAGATTTCTTTTCTTAAAAGTTGAACTTCTGGCACTCCTTACAGAATAGCTACATGCATGATGCAACAGATTGCAATTATCATGAGGACTCCCTACAGCTTACATATCACACTGGAAAAATAATTTGGAAAATTGATTTTTTAAAAGAAATGGACACCACATATTGAGGAAGTTGTAACCAGTGTATTTTGGCAACAACAGGCCTCAGATTCAAGTCCATGAGCACATTTCAATGCCTTGAGGGCTTTGGAAGATGGCGCTGCATGCCATTTTGATTCATGGCTCAAACAGGTCCACAGAGATGGCTTATGTGCCTGCAGATAAGGCCTCAAAGCGAAATGCAAGTTTCCTACCAAGAGGACTCACTGTAAATCTCAAGGAATTGTTTGGGGAAAAATCTCCATGTTTGGACATGGGGCCTGGACAGAATTCAAGGAGTAGTCTACACCCCTGGAGTGAAGGAGAACAGTAAAGCCAAAAGAGTAATGTGACCTCACATCTCCATAGAGCCTCAGGAGCCCAGGACAAACTTCTGGAAACCCCTGATGAATATGCCAGGTAGTAAAACTAAGTACATGAGTTAGATGAGGCTTCATGCATGGGAAGAACAGAGAGTGACTTCAGGGGCCCACCCAAGGACTCAGAAAGCTGGCAGTGGAGGTATGCCTGCCTTTGTTCCACAGGCAAGGCGATCTGGGCAGAGGTGACCAATCATCAGGACACAACTGAGAAGTATCCTCCAGTGTCCACAGTAAATAAAGGAAAGACTGCAGCTTGCAAGTAAAGGCCCTTATGAGAAGAAATGTAACTAGATTTGGCAGGGAGCCCTCAGTACAGGTGTTGAAAGAAGTCCTAGGATATGGCTAATGTTGGTGTTTGTGAGGGGATCTGAACATGTTCTGCAGGAGGGAAAAAATAGCCATGAGATCTGAGAAAAGGTTAAAGAAGAGACAGGAGACTATAAAGGAAGAAAAGAAGATACATAGTAAAGCTAAGGGGGAATTATTGTCATTAAAACCAAGGTTATAGAATTGTTGATAGAAGTAAGTCAAAATTGAGGACTATCATTGCTAGTATAAACCTAATAACTACATCAGTTCTAGAATAGTTTTTTACTTAAAATAGCAAAAGCCCTATCGTCCATGCTCAGGGTATTTCTCCTTTCTCCCAGTGTCAGCTGCCTCTTAGCTTCCCCTCACTAAGCTTTATGTCCCAAATCAGGACACTTTCCTCTTTAAGAAACGCGTTATAGTTTGTACCTTAAATTTTCTCCAAGAACTCAAGTGTTGAAGACTTGGTCCCCAGTGAAGCAGTGTTCAGAGGTGGGTCATGAAAGCTCTAACCCCAAGAATGGGTTAACCATTTATGATGGGCTATTGGAAGATTGTGGATACTTTAGGAGTTATCTTTTTAAAGGGTATATTTGCCCCTCATTCATATTCATTTATTCTCTCTTTTCCTTCACACCTATCTCTTTCTCTCCCTCTCCTAATACCATGAGATGAGCAGCTTAATTCCACCACATTCTCCCCACCATGATGTTCAGTCTCATTACAGGCCCAGAAACAAAAGAGCCATGGACTGAAACTTCTAAAACTGTGAGCCAATATAAATCCTTCCTCCTTTAAATTGATTTTCACAGGTATTATTTTTTTCACAGTGATAAAAAGTTAACACAACATTTTGTTTCATATTCTGTCACACAAAAATCAGCCTAATAGGCTACTTCCACACATCATTGGTGATAGTAAAATCTCACTGTGTTATTCTGAGCCCCATTTTTAACAAAAGACTTCTGAAAATACAAAGCATTCACTCTCAGGGATACGTCTAAATTGTGGCACATCAGTTTTTGTGGCAAGTTAATGAAGACAGAGTTTCTTTCAAAATCTGTCACAAGGCCATGTGTGGGCTGACTAGGGGAGAGCCAGGTGCCAGCCCTCTCCTGTGAGTCAGCACCATTTATGGACTGCAGGGGAGGAGAACAAGAAGTCAACAAGAAGCTAAGACCTCCTATGAGTCGGCACCATGTGCAGGCTGACTGGGGGAGAGCCAGACGCCAGTCCCTTCCAGGGTGCGGACAGGGAGACAAGAAAAGCCAACATTCCTCCCTGCCTGCCCCTCATGAGCGACCAGCTGATCCAGAGAAACACAGGCTGTGGTGATATCTAATGAGGTAAAATACAACTTAATGCTTGTAGTGTTTAGTGTTTCACTGACTTTGCAGACCTAAAGCCAGTAGTCTGATCATCTATTCAGAGGATTACAATGAACAATGTAGCATATATGGGGAATCTCCTTCTAAAGGTGGTGGCCATTGTTAATACCTATTATCTTGTTTCAAAATCCTGTATCATTCTCATTGTTTTGTTTGGTTGAGTTTTATTCTGTTTTATATTGTTTGATTTTGTTGTATCTGATGGCATAGGCGGCTATTTTGAAAATAATAAGATATATTATGGTAGCCATTTTGGATTTGCTATTATCTTGTTTTGAAGTCCTGTGTTGTATTCATTGCTTTGTTTTAATTGGTTCTATTCTGTTTCTGTTTTGTTTGATTTTTCTGTGTCTGAAGGTATGGGCAGCTATTTTGAAGACAAGAGGCATTATGGTAACCATTCTTGATTTTGTATTATCTTGTTTTGAAATCCTGTGTCACTTAAACTGGCTTGTTTTGATTGGCTTTATTCTGTTTTATTTTGCTTGGTTTTATTCTCTCTAATATAAAATTTTTAAAAATCTATCACAAAAAATAATACTCTATTTGTATGTTAACATATGTTTCCTTAGGCCAGTCTAATTTAGGCTGTAATACAGAGTTGTCCAGACAGTAATTATGCATATAGTAACTTCCTCCACCTTTATTCATGGGGGATATATTCCAAACCCCCAGTAGATGCCTGAAACTATAACTACCACTAAGCCCTAATAGGCAGGTAACATATACAGTACAGAAATGCTGGACAAAGAATGATTCACACCCTCAGTTGGACCCATAGTTGACCACAGATAACTGAACCATCAGAAAAGGAAATTATGGAAAGGACTTCTGGGAAAATGGTAGAGCAGTAAACAGCAGCAAATTTTCCTCTCCAAGATTCACAATATGGATGCTGAAATATAACCATTTGGGGAAGAAAAGAAGGAAACTGGATCCCCAGGACTCAGGAAGGATATGAAGGAATAATTAGAGCCCACAGGGAAAGTGAAGTGACAGATCTCAACAGAGA
>RJWT010010626.1:0-24019 GCA_004365215.1 Cuniculus paca
CTGCACCTGCCCAGGGGGAGCCAGCATACAAGATAAGGGAGGGAAGAAGACATGTTTTTTCCCTTTTTGCTCTTGCTGCTTGCAGCTGCCATGAATGGTTGCTCCTCAGTCATGCCACCCTGCCTTGGAGCCAGCTGAGTATGGACTGAAACCTCCAAAAACTGTAAGATAAATAAACCTTTCCTTCCTTCATGTTGGGCATCAGGTATTTTGTCTCAACAATTACAGAAAAGTAACCAAGACCCATGGTGAATGTGAGCGCTATGTACTGCTCATATGCACTAATGGGAAAACACAAACTCATTTTTGCGGCTACAACACACTTAAATACTGACCCTCTCTGAAAGCCAGGTGCAAGTCACAAGCCTACAATCCCAGCACCACGAAGCGAAGGCAGAAGGATCCTGACATAAAGCCAAGGCCCAGCTAGACAGTGAGACACTGTCTCTAAAAGAAAAAAATGAAAGCACTTAACCTGTCTGTAGCACCTATATATGCTTAAAATATTTCTTCTTTCATTCTCATAATTTCACGTTTGCCTAAAGTCGTTTATTTTGCCTTTTCATCCTCTCTCGGTAGTGAGTGCTTTGGTTTTATCTTAATAGTACTGTTAGGTTCCATTTTAGGATTTTACTTCTTTTCACTGTAGTTTCCCTAAAATCATGTCATCTCACTAATGACCTTTATCTTCACACATTTATCCAACTCTCATTCCTGATCTGAGTGCAACATTTCCTCTTGTCTGATGCCTAACAACTCAATCTGTCCTGTGGACAAAATAAAACTCACCCCATGGCAACTATTGCAAACCCTTTATTTTTTTCTGATTCCAACAAATGGCATTGTCTTCCCAGCCGGGGTGTTAAACTCCTTCGGATCTCCTCACTCTTACAGCACAGCAACAGCCAAAATCTATTGCCTCTCTTCCTAATTGCTCACAAATCTATCCACTGTGCATTATATTCACTGGCACTGCTAACACTAGGTGACCATCGTTTTTTGCTTGATTTACTGTAACAGCCTCCTAAATAGTGTACTTGCCTGCAATTTCCAAGTTATTGGATCAATTCCTCACACCCAATTCAGAACAGTCCTTCCACAGTTCAAATCTGATCTTGGCACATCTTTGGCTGAAGCCCGTAAGTGACTAATCTGGGCTAAGAGCATCTGTGGTAGACACAGGGACTGTAAATCTTAGATTAGTTGTTCAGGAAGCACACAGGAAGACTACAACCTGTGTCAAAGCTTTAGGAGGCGTTGCTGTGACATTTCTGAAGAGGTGTTTTCAGGAACATCACCTGCGCAGAATCGACAGAGCATGGTGGATGAGAGAGAGGGCGAAGTGTCCTGATATACAACAACGAAAGAATTAAGATAAGGAGGCTGAGTTTTGGATCACCAGTATGATCCACTCTTTGGAGGTAAGCTGTAAAGGAATGTCACCTTGCCGATTTGGCTTCTTTTGGCTGGGAATAGACAGCCTTGACCACCAGCAGCCCATGGCTCCACCAGCTGGGGGCTGAGGGTCTTGCAGTGAAGAGACAGCTCTGGAAATAAAGCTTGGCGTTCACCTCTCACATCCCAGTCTGATGGGAACAGTACCGGTTGGAACTCTTGACCCAGTGCAGTGACTGATAGCTTTCCTGTACCTCTCACAAGTATCGTAAATTTAACAACAGATTATGTGGTGAATGTATTAGTTTGCAAGTGGAATCATCAAAAAATATCATAGATCAATTGGTTCAAATGAAAGATATTTATTTCTTTTGGTTCCAAGGGATGAAAATCCAAGAGCAAGGGAGCAGCGAGGCCGGCCCTCTTGAAGCCTCTGTCCTTGGCTGGTGGAAGCCCTCTTCTCCCATGTCTTCTCGTGGTCGTCCCTCTGCACCTCCCTGGCATCTCTTTGCGTTCCCCAAAGTCTTCTTGTTACAGGGACATTAATCACATAGGTCTAAGAGCCCCGAGTTTCACTGAGCCATCCGCACAAAGGCCCGATCTTCGCAGTCACACTCTGAGGACGGAGGCTGCCCACAAGCGCTCTGAGGGGCACAGCCCGGCCGCCCATAGTTGCCTCCGCAGCGCCGGACGAACCTGTGCTGATGTCTTGCCTGTGTTTGCTTCTGGCGCTGTCTCTGCCCCTGCGGGACCTGTCTCCCACTTCCTCAGCCCTCAGAGGCTCTGTGCTGTCCGGCTTGCATGAGGGCATGCTGCTCCCTGCACTGTCCTCAGCTCCTTTCTTCCGTCTCTTTTGTGGCTTGCTACTGTCCTGCAACGCCCAACTGAAGGCCGGCGTGACCAGCCCAAGCCGTGTCAGGTAGGTTGGGCTACACTGCGGTGCTCTGCGTGTTAAGGCAGAGAGTGCAGTTTCACCTTGGTATCCGTGGATAATGGGGTTCTCAAGACCTACGTCTGCCATCAACTGAGCAGCATCAGCCTGTGTATCTCCGGGCTCTGCAGACCAAAAATGTCACATACGCGCCTAAGGGAAATCAGGGCTTTACAACTCCACGTGCACTTCGAGGAATGTAGAACACATCCAGATAAGGAACTATGGGAGGAGTATGGACTAAGGCTCTCAAAGTTCCTGCTTTCAATGCAGATCTATTCCATTTGTGCAACCGAGCCAAACACTAGCAGGAATGGTATCAGATGGACAGACGGTGTAGCATTTCTCTCCAAGAGATCAGCGGCAGCTCAGGACTACTCCCTTCATGGTATTTACCAGCCGTACCTGAGCACTGAAAATCGCTCCAAGAAAATGCTAATAGTAAAAAATAACTAATAACTCTAAAACAAAGCATATCATTTGTCCAAAAAAGTAATTTAAAAAATTCAGAACATGTTCTTTATTAACTGGGACTCCTAGAGAAAAGAAATACTTGAACAATAACAAATTTATGAAAAATAAAATTTAAAACTATTCAAGGACCCCCCAGAAAAAGTACTCAGGAACTGACAAAGTCGGTCTTCCAGAGGGAATGCTAGCTGTTTAATCAAATGATGGCTTGGAATATTAAGTGGAAACACAGAGACAAAGTCTAAGCATGTAAGGGCATAAAGTATGATGGAAATTTATAGGCAGTCAGAAATCATACCAGGAAAATCACCACCTGACATACAGGCATTCAAGGGAATAAAGAACCAGTTGTTGATTACGTGTTTGATAATCTTAAACAAAAATTTAAAAAATCATTGAGAAGAAATGCCTGAAGTTAAACACAGTTGAAAGGGACATGATAATAACAATAATCAGGCTACCATTGGGTGATTTATCTTTTCTTTCCAAGCAGAAGACAAGGAAAGAGTTAGAGTCACTGCTGTAATCATTAAAGCTTGTGGGACAGTGTAAGTGTGCAGATGATAACGCCCAGGTAATCTGTTTGAAAAAGTTTCATCGAATGCAAATATAGCAGATAGAAGCCACAGAGGACATATAAGTGGAAGGTATTTTTAAGGTGCTTTGACTATTCTGGAGGGAGACATACACACAGGGTATACACATACACACAGACACATATCTAGCAAGAGTTATTTAAAAGTAAATGAAATGTAGCAAAACTTAGTGATTTACTATGCAATAGTCAGACCCTGCAGCTAGCTCTTCTGAGTTCAAATCCTAGAGGCCGCAGCCAGCCAAATCACACTCGAGCATGTGGTCTGTACATCAGCTCCTTCAACTGCAAATTAGACATGATAGAAACTTACCCTCCTCACAGTCTCCATGTGACATTAATTCACTTAATATTCGCAAGGCTCTTGGAATACTGGATGTGTGATATGAATTAGTGTATATATTTTTAAATAAATAAATGAATAATGAATGAATCAATGAATCATAATGAGACTGAAACAAATGTCTGTGGTTACAAATGATCGCACATGTAAATGATAACTCAAAATGTCTTGGACAAAATTAAACTATTTTAAGACAGTACATTACCAAGAAACAGACATTAAATAGAGTCCTCATATCGAAGATGGAAGAGGGTAATCATAAAAGGACAGTGACCTCAAACTGCTCTAAAGAGCTCAGGTCTGGGGATGGAGTATAGAAATCTGAGAAGTAGAGGATGTTAGTGGAAAAAGTAGATACCATTGAGTTTTCACATAATCATAGATTTATGTTGATCAATATGCAGGGAAGACAGCTATTAATCAAATGGGGGTGTTTGATAGAATTTTCAAATGAAGATAAAATTGAATTACTTGCACTAAATAGAACTAACAGCATTAGAAAAATGAGAGTAAAAGAAGCAAATAAAATAAATTATTAACACAAGTTAAACATAAATAATAAAAGATAGCAATTGTAATGCTATAATTGAACTGCATTCTCCTTTTAAGAGACAAAGACTCTCATATTAGCTTAGAATAAGTAATATTTCTTTATTATTTTTAAAAAATTCAATTACTGAGCAGTGAGTGCATTTTTTAAAAGTAAGTTGTTTTTAATGTTAGATATAAAGAGATAAGGAAATCAATACCAGACAAGAGGAAAGAAGAAACACAATCTTTTTTAGCAAGATGAAAAAAATGTTAAAATCATAAAATCTAAACATTACATGATAAGAAATATGAAAAAAATAAAAAATATAAAAACACAGTTCAGTTTTAGAAAAGGAAAGAGAACTGTAAAGTAAATGTAATGTTATCATAAACTTTTCTATGCAATATCCTTCAGAATCAGAGATTCTATAAACATGTTTCTAAAATGATGTGTGGCATGGACTAGTTATCACCCCATACCCATTAACAACCACAGAATGATCATTTCTAAATACAGCAAAAAATATTAAAAATTTTGATATTAGATGTTTGGAAACACAATTATACTGTCAAATTGCTATCGACATTTCAAAATTTACCTCTACATTTCTGTTTTCCCTCATCAGGAATGAGTAATAGCCCTTTACTAAAGACCATGCTTGGAGTACTGCTGGTATAGAAGACAAAATAGAGTACAGCTAGAAAAGCCTCATGAGCAGCCCACAGGCTGGACGGATTGGCCATGTGGAGATCCTCATGTCTCTACATAGGGAAAATATGTTTTCATCTTTCATGAAATATTTAGTTTTGGCCACAAAAAATATGAGATTTAAAATTCACAAGCTATAAATATGAGATGAACTGCTGAAAACACCCAAATAACCCAGAGTGCTAAAAGATAAAGGAAAGAGGAAAATTTTTAAAAAAATGATAATTGAATGAGTTAAACTAACAAGTTAACATTATCTTAATTATAAGTGATTAAGAAACAATAAACAAGCCAATAGGTTGGTAGCATGAATTTTTTTCAAAAAGATCTCTATAGGGTTTATGAAAATTAATTTTAAATAAAATATGGGTACAGTGGATCCTTGACTTACAAACTCAATTTGTTCACAAGGACTGGCTGTAAGTCAAGTTGGTCATAAGTCAAGACTTTTTCCCGTAAGAAATAATGGAAATACCCATAATGCATTCCCAAACTTCTAAAGCAGCCCTTAACTAACCTTTTCATGATAAAGGGTTGTATAATGTGTGTAACTTACCAGAAACACCAATAATTTTCCTAGTGTATTCACCAAAAGGTTATAAAATGTGCCTGGTTTACCAGAAACAACAGTCTCATGCTGCTCTCACCATTCAAGGTGACATCTTTGGCTTGCGGGAAGGGAGGATGAAGGGGAAGGTGCTTATTTGGAAGGATAGCCCCTTCCATAAGGACATCGGGAATCTGGCTCTCTAGTGTCCTTTCTCTCCTTGGGAGAGTCTATAGCCACTGGGACCTGCTTCTGGCTCACTAAGTCTCAGCCTTTTCAGAACTAAAAACTGGTCTAAGGTTGTCCGTTTCTGTCTTTTCTTTAACACTGTTCTTTTCTATTGTGATTGCCTTTTTTCCTTTCCCTTTCTCCCTTAGCTTCTTTTCTGGCTGTTCTGGGGCCATTTTGGTAGCAGTAATTGTAGCGATTACATAAAGCGCTGACCAAAATCGGGTCCTCAAACACGTGCATCTGGGCTCAGACTGACAGTTACGTACAATTACATATGCTTTTCTGGCATTGCGAGTCTTTGTTTACAACTCTACAGGCAGCTGGCATTTGAGTCATAACTCTGACTTTGGTCATACTTTAAACCTAAAATTCCAGCCATAAACCAAGTTGCTCATATGAGTCCAGTTGTAACTCGATGATCCACTGTAGTTTGAATTTAAAAAGATGAAGATTCATAATGCAAATAGGAACCGAAAAACAGGAGTGGCTACGTTAATATCAAAGTAGGCTTCTGAGGAGAGACGGCCATACACTGGTGCAGAGCATCACCCAGCAACAAGGCAGAAGACTGGGTGACCTCGCAGCATGGAGCAGCCCTCACAGACTTCCACCCAGGGGACAGAGCTAAGCCCAGAGGTGAAGCCACTGTGTGTGTTTCCAGAGCATGCCTGGGATAACTGAGCCGCAGGACAGAGACGCCTTTGGGGTCTCAGGATTTGAGGCTGGGTGTGGGGGGACAGGGCAGCTATATGAGGGAGCAGTGGAGATGGAGCTGCCCTCTACATGGACAGCCTCTCTCTTCTTTTTTTTTTTAATTGAATTTTTGTTTTGTTTTTGGTACCGGGGATCGAACTCATGACCCCGCGCTTGCCAAGCAGGCGCTTGTGCCACTGAGCTAAACCCCCAGCCCATCCTCTCTTCTTAACTTTGGGCTAAAAAGGATAAAGCCTCCACAGGATTTCTCTGAATCATTGCTAGCATGTGTATGTGAGTCTGCAATCAGCCCAAATGAAACTTTAATGAAAAAGGAAAGCTCATAGAAATTCTGCGACTTACCCAATGCGAATGTCTCACAAAGTATGAGCCCTGAATAAGAAAGATTAGGTCCATGATCAGAACCACAGACCTTTCAAAACTATTTGGTTAGCAGGCCGTGGCACATGCATTTACCTGGAGAGAGACGGCAACTGTAGGTGAGAAGTTAAAAATTCATAAGTCATCTAGGGTCCAAGTTAGCTTCTTACACAACTAAGGCAATCGTTTCTTAAACAACCATTTTTTAATCAAAACACACACATGAGTAAAAGACTAAAAAAGGCAGCGACTGAGGCCCTGCCCTAAAGCCGACCTGTCTCTCCTGATGCATCAACCCTGATCATCTTTCAGAAAACAACGGTAATTCTCCGCTTCAACCCCGAATTACTTTACTGATATTAAAGGGAACCCGAGACAGAGAACACCTCCTTCTCTTCTTTATGAACAAATTATGATTATGAAATATTGATAACTGCGACTTTCAGGACCAGCTCGTTGGAAAAAGCCTTATGACTTGTGATAAATGTTCAAAAATGGGGGGTGGAGATGCAGTAAGAGACAGCAATAGTGCTGCAAAAATCAATACGAAAGAGCTTGGCATGCAACCACTCTGACTAAATAATTTATAAATGCAAAAGCAAGAGCAGGCTTAGCCAGACAAGGCAGGAGTCCACCCCTGTGGGTGTCCTGAAGAAGCCCTGCCGCTAGGAACAGAGGGCCCAGGGGTCCATGTAGCTCAGCAGCACAGGGGGCTCGGAGTTCCTGTGCCCCAGGTGCCCCTCCGGACGTTAGGAGAAAGCAGGCCGAGTCATGGCAAGCGATTAGTATTGACAGCCCTCCTGCGGAGCGTGGGTTTTCTTTTGGACTCTGAATTCACATGTACAGTTCCTGCCGTGTTCCTGAACACTTTTAAAACCCCTTAAAGAATGATATAACATTTTGGTGCAGAGGTCAAAACAATAGGGTGAGGTAAATAGAATCTGTAATATTTCTTATGTGTTTTTGAGCTTTACCCCGCTTCTCGAGTGTTGAGTGGATGAACCTGTCCTGCCCACCTGGATACTGCACTTGCCCTAACCATTACACCTCCATTTCCCTGTGACTGCAGTGAACTGCAGCCAGGCAAGCAGTAGTCCCGAACCAGTAACTGGAACGATGGAATTGGGGGCTCACAGAGACACCGAAGACCCCTGCCTAATGCTTTCGGCCTGACACTAAATCCCCCCTGGCCAGTCAGTGATCTAAACAATTGCTGAGACCACTCTTGAAACAATTCCTAAAACCAGGTGCCTTGAGGGCCATGCTGCCCTTTGGGGACCAACACATCACAACTGGTTAAATTAGGAGCTTTTGTCACTACCTCCAGTGTTTACCAACAAACCTTGTAACCTGTCATATTTGTAGTGTTACTCCTAGTTGACCGCCTCCTGATGAATACAGTAATGACTGTTTGGAATAATAAAATGTATCCTGGTTTAACAGACGAAGAGGCCGAGAGTTTAGAAGCTCAGTTGACCAGTAGGAGTCTGTCCCTCTGGGAAACCTTGAAGGAAGGGCTGCGTGCTGGTAATGCGCAGCACTGGCTGGCCTCCTGGATGTCTAAAAGACGAAGCCGGAGCCATCGCAAGCCATTTCCATCCGTCCTAAGTAAAAAGCCTCATTGAGACCCGGCTCCCTGGTGATGACCAGCAACAAGAAAGCAGATCATTTTCTAGGCTGAATCACATGTATTTTTGGAGGAGGTGGATATCTTTGAGAGAAAATCATTATACTAAGGCACGGAATGGACATTCTTTTTTTCTTTAATTAATGGACCTTTGTACATGAATTTTAAACAGTAATTATTTTATATTAGTTACTTTTATCAGAATCAATGTGAATTCGGATGCATTTGCCATTTAATTTACACTGAACTTGTGCTTAATCAATGGAAATACCTAAGCTTTTTAGTTAAAGGGAAAAAAGTGGGATACTTAAAAAACACAAAAATGATATGCGCTAGGTGCAGTGGGGCACGCCTGTGATTTCAGCATGCTGGGAGGCTGACACAGGTGGATTGCAAGTCTGAGTCTAGCCTGGGCACCTGAGTGACTTGGAGAGACCCTGTCTCAGAATAAAAACTAAAATACAGCTGCAGATGGAGCTCAGTGAAAAAGCCTGGGTTCAATTCTCAGTATTAAAAAAAGGTAAGACATCTCACTCCAGAAAGAATGGCCAGGATCAAGAAAACCACCAACAATAAATGCTGGAGAGGCTGTGGGGAAAAAAGAACCCTTATCCACTGTTGGTGGGAGTGCAGACTGGTGCAACCACTGTGGAGGTCAGTCTGGAGGTTCTTCAAAAAGCTAGGACTGGAAGTCTCATTTGACCCAGCTATTCCGCTTCTGGGCATATTCCCAGAAGAAGTGAAATCATCATACCACAGTGATATATGTGCACCCATGTTTATAGCAGCACAATTTGTAATAACCAAATCTTGGAAACAACCCAAATGCCCATCAATTGAGGAATGGATAAAAAAGATGTGGTACTTTTATACAATGGAATACTATTCAGCTATAAAAAATGATCACAATGAGGCTTTTATAGGTAAATGGATGTGACTTGAGACCATACTCATAAGTGAAATAAACCAAACACACGTGTAAACACCGCATTGTCTCCCTAGTGTAAGAAACTGAAAGACTCAATAAGATACAAAATTCCCGATAAATATGGAGAAAAGGTTCTGAAATCCAATGGTGCTTTTATTCTTTGATTTGATTGGTTTAAGTCCCTTTCCTACTATTTGATTGCAATATGTGAGAAGATAGGAACAGATCTTTTGAAAAATGGGACATTACGGTAGCCACTGCTGGTTTCTTGTTGTCCGACTTGAAGGCCTGTAATGCTCTTTTGTTTTATATGGTTTTATATTACTTTGTTTTGTTTGAGTTTATAGTCTGTAAATATATGAACAACCATTTTGAAGAAAGCAAGAGACACTAGGGTAACCATTGTTAATCTCCTGTTGTTATATTTTGAAAACCTGTATAGCTTGCAGTGTTCTGTTCTGAAATGCTATATTATGTTTGACTCTATTCTGTTTTGTTTTGCTTTGTTTTGTTTTGTTCTATTCTCTTTAAAATAAAAAAATAAAAAATAAAAAAGTAAAAGATAAAAAATCTTATTTCCTGCAAGAATAAAAAAAGATACGATCCAATTTTTAAATCTCCCACAAAATTTTAAGATAATTTGTCTTCACCATTGGAGAAACAAGGCACAAAAATTCATCCAAACCAAGGTGCTTTGTGCTCTCCGCTGGGCACACAGCTCTGCAGTTTCCACACCGTGCGCTGGGCAGGCGCGGAACGTGGAGAAACACAGGCAGCTGCACCCCTCATGGCTAAACAAAGCCACTAGCAATCTTCACGCGTATTATATCTGTGCAGGTGGTTATATATATTGTATGTTGTGTATTTTATATATTCTATATATTGCCTCTATGCAGGTAGTGAAATGAAATAGTCTGGTAGGTGCTGTGTTCAGGATTTTCATACATAAACATGGCAGGCAAAGATTTTTAAACAGCGTGCCAGTCCCCTCTCAGTCACATTCTACTTTCTTGCACACCGAAGTCCCTTGTCTTTGGGGATTTTACATAAAGGAATTTAACAAACAGAGGATCAAACCTGTTTGGGAAAAGGAGTTACATCTGTACTGAATGTGTACCGACCCCTTCTCACCACCATTCCCTAAGTGTACGGTGTTATAGCATTGATAGGGACTTCACACGGAGTTAGGCATCACCAGTAATCCAAAGGCAAGGTAGTATACACGGGAGGATAGCGTAGTTTATCTGTCAGGACTGTCTTTTGGTAGAAAGGACTTATGGGGTACACATTTCAGTCTCCCAAGAGCGCTGAAAAATATTCACCATGGAGGCCAAAAGGATGACTGTAATTTCTTTTCGCTCTGTTAGATACCTTTCCTGTGTTAGGAAAATCACATTTGTTGTAACTCCATTATACTTCAATCTGAAATTTAACCAAGTTATATGTGGCCAAAATGAGAAGTGATCCAAACTTGGGGTAAACAAATATCTTTGATGAGTAATGGAAGTCTCTTAAACCAAAAAAAAAAAAAAAAAAAAAAAAGCCAGTACCTCCTGGTAGGAAAATTGTTGACATCTATTTCAACCTTTTCAACTCAAAGCAAAAGTTTCAAATTCCCTGGAATATTTTCTTATCAAATGTAATTTTGTTAAGTTTGACTTTATTAGAATGTATCCTTCCAGTGGTTTTCTTATGACATAGATTGATAGGAGCACAAATGTTTTCTGAATTTAGACAAGAAAGATGACTCCCAAATTGTTCAAAAATATGTATCTTGATAATAAAATACTGCAATGATTTTGAAGTATAGCTTGAAATTGAAAAAGGTTTAATATTTAATAATTTAAAAGGAGAAGGGAGATTATTTCTCACATACGCATAGTTTTATGGACCAAGATTCCATCGGTAAATGATTTGTTGAGTTTTATAATCTCAAAGTGGTGTAACAAACTAAGACTTTAACCAACATTTAATTGTCACTGACAACAATCCACTACCACAAAAGTTTTATTTCTTGTAAAATGTTGATAATATTTCCAGAATGATTTAAATTTTTTCACAATTTTAAAATTAACATATTCTATTTTAAAGCATCAAAATTTATTTATTTATTTATTTAGGTACTGGGGATCAAACCTTGCACTTGCCAGGCAGGCACTGTGCCACTGAGCTATGTCCCTGACTCAAAATTTATTTTTCTTTTTGAGATTGGTGGTTTGCTACTTAAATTCCAGTTGGTCCTGCTTATTCTGGAATTATTCTTTGAATATTTTCTTTCCAGTTTTGCAGTGTGAATATGTTATTTCATTTAGTTCCAGCCTTACATCTTCTTTTCACAATGACAGTCTATTGTTAAGACATTTTTTTTCCTAATTAGCAACGTTTAGTGCTAGTTTGGTTTCACTTATTAATAGAACAAATTTTAAAGACGGAGGAAAATGGCACCCAGAACGACAAGTCCAGTGTTTCAGTGAGTCACCCCAGGGGTGTCCAAGCTTCCAGGTAACACCGTGAAAACTTAAGACACAAAGAACAGGGGAGGTACAAGCCTCTGACACCCTCTTGGAAAGCACCGTGCACACGTCTGATTGGCAGGGCGGGAGTTACAAGGGACAGGAAGTTAGGTTCTGCAGCAAAGTCGAATTTTTCTTAAATAAATGGGAGAAAAGTGGTAAAGAGCAAAATAAAAGATAATAGGAAGTAGGGAAATGAAACTGTCTCCAACGCGAAGGGAATCGAGAGACGGAGGGAGGGGAAGAAGAGAGGGGAGAGGACAGAAAGAGGAATGAGCATGTGTCATCCATGCCCCAGCTGCCCGCAGGAGTGTGAGCAGCGTTGTGGACAGCAGGTATACTCTAGAAAGGAAAAGAGCTAAGAAAACCCTAAACTAACATCAGTGTTCTGGCCTTAAATGATAAATAATTTTGAGGTGGATTTTAAAGGAAGGTCTTGCGATCATTCCGCGAAAGCTGCTAATTACCAATACATGACTGAGAGGAAGATTCATTCCTGGGGGCTGCGTGGTGAGGTGGAGACCCACTGTCTCAGTGACCATGGGAGCCGCTCCAGTGTCTGCCCCGTCCCCACAGGGTACCAAGCCACTCAAGTTAATGCCAGAATTAGATTTGTGCTGAAAACACACTGCAAATAAACTTCACTTTATCTCTCATTGTAAATCTACCAAGCAAGAATCCTCTTTAAATTACCCTTTCACTTAATAACAGTAGGGAAGACAGAGAGATAAGCAAAGGGAAGACCTTTTGAATTATTTTAATATAAATAATACCAAAACAACAGGGTTGTGTGACAGGAAATAAAACAGTAAGCAAGAAGATGGGCTACAAACATGCAATTAAATGTTTCTGCATTCATTCTGTCTTTTGGCTTTCACCAAAATCCATGCCCGTCTTTTATTCTCATTTAATCATTAATTTTATAGAGGCTGACCATCATGCTGTAAGTGCTATGCTGGATTCCAGGTAAAATAAATAATACAGAATAAAAACACTTTTGAAGTCAGATACATCCATGTTTAGAGAACGACTTCTCATTAACACACTCTTTAGCCTCGCAGAATTAATGAACAGCATCTAGCCTCTGCTACTTGATCGAAAATGAAAAGGGTCTCTCACAGCTCTCAAGAGGAAGAGAAATGCAGTCGTTATGCACCAGAGGTGGTGCTTCTTTTGACGGTGGACTGCAAATACAGCAGAGGTCTTGTAAGGTTGCATCTATCCCCGGAGTGTCACGGACAACTTAGATCCCGTTAACACACTATGCGATGTCACCTAGCGAGGAAGGCACCTCACCATGCACGTGTCATTGCTGAGTGACACTCAACTATAGTTTGAGGCTTGAGGCTAATTATCATGTGGCCCACAATCATTCCACAAGTGGCAGAAGCATTTTACATGGTTATTGATACTGACTATTGTTCAGATGCTCATTTGCAAATTTCTTCACAAAACACATACTAAGAATTTAACATATTTATTCAATAAAGTTCAGCGTAGCATTGTTAGGCTTATGGTTACCTCCCAGTGGACTATCTAAAGGTTATTCTTAAATCTGTTCCTTGTCATCCCCCACAATAAAATCAGTGAAAATAAAGTCTTGTTTAACAGCCTGTATGGAAGCTACAAGGATATTTGTGAAAAATCTGATAAAAAGCTATCTTGGAAGTATTTTGCCCCTTGATAAACAGAAACTCCCCTTTCCACCCACGTGCATCTCCTGGTCAGCGATGCCCAGGAAGAGGCACTCACAGAGTTGCAGAATCCTCTGGGAACCGAGAAGCAAGAGCCCAGAGTACCACAGAATTGCTCTGTGTGTCCTCGCCATCGCGACACGTGTTTAATGACACGGACACACCTTAACTCTTTATTTCCAAGCATGGGGAAAGCAAATGACGTTATCCTTCCGGCCAGGCTCAGTCAGGGAGCACTGCCCTCAGCATCAATGTCTCAGCGGCTCCTTGCAGGCGAGCTTTTCAGAGTCGCTGTTTTTCTCCCCACCCAGCACAGGCAAACCCGCCTTAGAGCTTTGTTGAAGTCTGTAGGGCCCCTGATACTTCATTATTTTTAGCAGTTGTATTTTTCCTTGGTTGATAATGTTGAATGTTTTCCTTTGTTTTTTTACCTCCAACTTTTTTTATTTTTATTTTTTTAGCCGTTACCTCCATTTTACTGCTAAGCCCATCCACTGAAGTTTTTTAACTTTCAGTTATATTTCTGGTATAAAATTGTCATTTGATTCTATTTTTTTCTTGAGGGAAATTTCCACTTCTTTCATGAAAACTTTGGGTCTTTGCGTAACCCGATTTAAGAAGGTGTTCTGAAAGCAGTAAGAAGGCTGATCATTCAAAGGACAGCGGACCTCTCACCACACACGTGGATGGAGGAGGTTTACCGGCAAAGGCCACCCTGTGTTTCAAGCACATTTGAAAGCAAAGAGGTTTAAATGGGTCCTGTCTCTATTGAAAATATTCTTCAGGAATGACAGGGAGACAAGTCATTCTCACATGAAGAGACCCCAAGATCCATCACCAGAAGATTTATCCTATGACAGTAACGAGAAAACTTCTCTGAACAGAAAGGAAGCAAAGAAGTACTTCGGGAAATCAGGAAGGAGGAGTAACATAGTCATTGTAAATGTGTGTAAACACAATAATTTTTTTTCCTTTTGAGTGTCTTAAGCCATATTTGATGCTTAAAACAAAAATTATAACACTACTTATAAAGGAAAGAAATAAGTTTCATACTATAAATAGGCAAATGTTTCACCTTGAAGGACATAAAATGGGTAAAATTTCTGTACTTTACTCAAACTGGTAAAATGACACAAGTAGACTATGAAAATACACATAAAATGTAAGACTTAACCACTGAGCAGCTATTCAAAGAAATATACACATACACACTACAGATAAAGTCCAATTCTACAATATATACAAGTAACAAGAAATCAGGACAATTAAAATGCAGCTTTAAAGAAAGACAGCAAAGCAGAAAACAAAGGTAAAATAGCAGATATATGCTGACACAATAATAAATAATTAAGTTGTCTAAATATAAAAATAGAGTTGACAGAGTAGATTGAAAAGAGGAACCAAACTCCCCAGAATTTTATTTGAAATACTACTATTTATTCAGGTCAAATTTTAAGAGGAGACTGGATCTTTTTAATAGCATTGAAAACAGGAAAGCACGAATATTAATGTGAAATAAAGCAGACTTGAGGACCCGGTCTTTTGAGATGCAGAGAGAAACATCACCCGGAGAGGAAGGGGTAAGCCAGCAAGGGGCGCTTCGTGCCGCGGGGCTGCACCCTAGCTCCTCGCTGCCTCATCTGTGAAGCTGAGATTGAAGACGGTGTGGAGAAATGCAGCATCGCTCTTACAGCTGCGGGGCCCAGCACCTCACGCTCGAGAACCCTTAGAACTGCAGAAAAGTTAGCAAAGATGGAGAAGAAATTCACATGAGTCACCAACGGATCCACAGACTTCCACAACACACATCCCGAGAGCAACAAAACGCGCCACCTTGACCTTTGGAAGCTGTGGCCCAGCTTCTCGGTCCTGCAGGGACAGACGGGAGAGAACTGACGTCATAGTGAGCTTGTGCTCCGGTCATGGTGGGATGAAACTAGAAACAAATAACACAAGGGAGCAGAAAATTTTCCAAACACTTGGAAACTAAACAATACATTCAAGACAATCCAAAAAGGAGAAAGTCTTAAGGGAAATAAGAATGACTTTGAATTCAATAAAAATGAAAGTTAAAATGTATCAAAATTGTGCTAAAGCAGTGTGAATTGTTTGGTGATACATGTGCATGTTAGAAAAGAAGACAACTTCGGACAATGGTGTGAATTCCCTCTTGAAGAATATAAAGAGGAAAAGCAAGCCAGGCAGAATGATGCACGCTCTTAACCCCAGCACTCTAGGAGGCTGAGGCAGGAGAATGCAAGTTGGTGGCCAGCCTGGGTAAATGTGAGTGAAAGAGACTCTGTCCTAAAATAAACATACAAAGGACCAGGGCTGTGCCAACCACAGGAGGCCAGTGCCCCCCACAGGCAAGGAAAATCCCTTGCTAGGCTCTGCAGGTGCCCTCCACCCACTGGTAGAAGGGAGGGACGCACAGGGGGCAGGCCTCGCCTCCAGGAGCAAGCCACTCCTTGCCAGGAAGGAGCTGAGTAAAGGCACCACAGCTCGCCCTGCCCTCTAGACGTATGTGAGGCTGCTCTGCACCTCAGGCCGTTCCCAGAGGCTTCTGCGGTTGCCCGACTCGTCAGGCAGTTCCTGCAGGAGAACGAACCCAGGCTGCCTTCCTCTGCCATTTTGCTGTTTTCAGTACAGAAGTCTCTGTTTTGAGGAAAACTTTATAAAGTACTCTGTGAAAAAGCAAAAGGAAACAGACGCTTACAACTCATGTGCTCTACAGAAAACAGTATCGTCTTTCACATTTCTGGAAAATATTCTGTAATCACTGGCCCAGAAGGAGACAAAGAATAACTCGCAGAAAAAAATCGAGAGTGAAACACAGGAATAATACAAGGCACAGTTTCCAAGAAAATTCTCATGCAGGATAATAGTGGCACGCAAGTCGCACGGGTTTCCAAGTGTCATCCGTTCAGTTCACTGTCGTTGCCTCTTCTGTACACAAGAGTCAAAGAGAGACACGGAAATAAGTGAAGTCAGTCTTCATTGCCCTTGCGAATGGGGATGGTGTTAAAACAGCTCACTGCATTTTTCCCACTTGGTTATTTTATCCAAATCAAATGCAGAGCTCTGTAAAAGACCAAGCCTCTTCGGTCTCTCCCTGCTCTGTGACACGAGCTGAGGGTCCTGCTGCCTCTTGCCAGGATGTTGTGAGCGTGGGAGAGAGAGGAGGTGATAATGTTGTGAGCATGGGGGAGAAAGAACTCCATAGTGCCGCTCAGCTCATTTAGGTGGCAACATTCAGAGCTGGCACAGGAGAGGGGACAGGAGCCTTCCCCATCCAACGCCACAGAAGCACGCACCTCGGCAGAAATGTAACCACACAGAGAAAACTAGCACTGATAATTGATAGAATGTGTAATGTAGAGATGATAAAATATAAGTTCATGCCTTATATTTGATGATAAAAATATAAGATTGGGTAGGGAATAAAATGTAATTTGTTTCCAGGGAGTAACTGAGAAACTTCAGAGACACAGTTAAAGAGTTAACTTGGGCACTCAAAGTACGAGCATAGAGAAAACTGAATCCGGGTCCACTGCAGCAGAGAAGCCTTGCTTTGAGCCTTGCAAATTGCCTTCACGCCAGCCGGAGGTGTAAGACTTGGCCAGGTCTGCAGAAAGCCAGAGGGAATCTGGGTGCAAGTGGAAGGCTGTGCAAATCAGCTCGAGACACACTTACACATCCTCACCCGTTCACCTTGCACAATAACTGAAAAGCAGCGGCTCTGTTATTTTTTGATGCAAAACCACAGATTGAAGAACTGGCTCAGGCAGTCAGAGCCGGGCTTCCCAAGCACCAGCCCCTCACACTGTTCTCAGCTTGCAGGCCGCGCCTTCTGCTCCACCACACAGGGGCCTGGCTCTGGTCCCAGGGTCCCCGCACACAGGAGCGCCAATGGGGCTCCACACCTTGAGGGAAAACCCTGGAGCCAAATGCTGCGAGCACCTGAGCTGTGGGTGTCTTCACGATGGGTGATAACCTTCTGCACGCTGTGTAAGAAAAATAAACCAGTGTTATTTATGGATTCTGCAACTTTGAGGAGGGAGACATTCCCCGTTGACAAATGGACCCACAGAGAAACATTCAAATAGTTTTCTTTTTATTCTTTTGTATTTTTTAATGTCATTATTGCCTTCATGTTTTTTTTTATGGAAAAAATAAAACAAACTTTCAAAACAAAATAATAGGAAAATAACAATAGTTAATACATTGTGGATTAGTATCTTAGAGTAGTTACTCAAAGCACAAGACACAGACAAATCTGCTGTACTTATGTCCAGGGGTTTTGGCCTCTAATTTGGAATGCAAAATCTCCCTACCTCTTTGCAAGACCTACTGATAGGATTTCTAAAAATAAAACCAATAACCAAAGCATTGAGGAAACTAAGTATTGTATTTTTTTTAACTTACAAAATTGTGCAAATAGAGCCATTTAGGTATATAAAAATTCAAGCTTTTGACCATCAGTGGAGAACAGCTCATAATGATAGAATTTCATCTTCTATAATTGCTTATCTCCCTAGGAAATTGTAGTGGGCAGAACTCTACAATGGCTCCTGATTCCTGCACGGGGTGGACCGACCCTGCAATTACTCCACTTGAGTGTGGGCAGAAACTCTGAGTATGACTTTTCTGAAGATTGGTTCCTTTATTCTGTCGCTTACTATGTCGCATGATGATTGAGGTACATTGTACAGATGGCAGACTGGCTGGGGAATGGGAAGTCAGCTTGGGGTGAAGTATTCTTGATGTGAACAGCTAAGGGGGCCACTGGGGTTTTTATGGATGGCCTCAAAGAGCCCGCAGTGACCTCCAGATAGCTGGGGAGTCAATAGGGCCAAATGGCTGAGTTTCAGTCACATCCTGAAAGGGCTTAGAAGAGGACCCCATGCTCAGGGGAGTAGCATAGCCTGGCCACTTGGTGGCCACCTGAGGGAAGCAGAGGAAGATCTGTGAACTCATGCTCAGTCTCTGACCCGAAGACACAGCTTTTGTTGGTTTTAGTTGCGAGGTTTGTGGAAATGTGTTATCTGCAATGATAAGTAAATATAGTAAGTATAAGTAGACCATAGAAGAAAATCAGACCGAATGCCCAAACCAACTGCTTCTATCTTAAAACAGCAAGGTGACAAATCCTGGCAGATTGGCAGTTACTTGAGTGGACAATAACCGGTGTGGAGTTCCCAATGGAGAGCTATTACTGGCCATAGTGACTGTCTGGTGCACTAATTCATCCTCAACAGCTCAACAAATGCTCATTAAACACCCAATGGCACCTGCTGGTACCAGATTTCAAAACAAAACAAGATTATCTCAGTGTATGAAAACACAAACGCTGAGTTTCTGTGTGAGGAGGTGAATTTTGCGGGGAGGCTTCTCTTTTGCCACTGCCTTTAGGGTAAAGGAGGAGCTGCACACACGGAGAAAGCAGCTAACGCCAACGGGAAGAACAGGTGATCAGCAGACCTGATTCTGCACTGCAGTTTCAAAGGAAGCACTGTAGCAAAAACTGACCGGGACCCCACCTAAGGATCAGAAAGCCGTACACGGAGCTGGGCCATTTGCAGTTTTGCTGCTTCTTCAGTTGGTTCTCACGCATAGCCACGGGTCTCCAGGCAACTTGGCTGCCTTCTCATGTGCAGTGATCATCAGATATTTGGATAACAAGTTTCCAGTTATGTCCGCTAACATTTTGTGGTGCGCTTGTAATTCAGAGAAGAAAAACACTGTCCGGGCCTCCAGACTTTGACAATCAAGAACAATTGTCCCAGTACCACGGGACAAGTCCTATGCCATCCTGTGAACCACGCACTCTAGGAACTGAGACTGGAGAGGTGGCCTTGGATAAAGGAAGCATGGACAAAGAGGCATTCCAGCAAGACTTCAAAGCCTACATCCAATCAATCAATGTGAGCCGCTTAGTTCTGTCCTTGTTCACTCAATCCATGTTCAATCCATGTCCCGAGGCACCTGAAAGACAGTCTGTGCTGGGCCAGGCTTGACCCCAGACGGAGAAGGATCGATTCTGAGCTCTGTGACTCTGAATGTTTGGTTTTATCCTTCTCATGTTGATAACAAAACAGCGATTAACTCACGGACGATAATGTTCACGAGGAGGGTCCTGGAGTAAACACTCAGCATGCCTCCGGACACAGGCTGGGAGTCAGTTCACACACACAGTCGTCGTGGAAATTGTTAATGCTGTTGCTTCCGTCACTTTCACAGAAGGAGCGGTCCAGTGGATGGCAGACAAAGACAGTCCACGTGAGGCTCTGCGCTTTGGAGATTCTGTTGTGGTCTTGGAACAGAAGATTGAGACACAAAGCAAAGCCCAGTGGCGGACAATGGCTATGCCAGAGGTTGGGGCACTGGAGAAACAC
This sequence comes from Cuniculus paca, assembly GCA_004365215.1. NCBI lineage: Eukaryota > Metazoa > Chordata > Mammalia > Rodentia > Cuniculidae > Cuniculus > Cuniculus paca. The sequence goes on from RJWT010010626.1 coordinate 19,985, forward strand.
AGGGGAGAGAACTTTGTATTCTGCCTGGAGGAGAGCAGCAGAGCTTTACAAAGAAGGGAGGGACAGGCAGCCCATTAGGAGCCTGCCAGGACTGACAGCTGTGGAGCTGCTATACCAGGGACAGCCAGCCGGGAGCTGCACTGTGGCTCCAGCTGACCTGAGCTTCAGACCTGTTACCCGGTTGTCCTAGTAAGGTCTCAGGTACCATTCCATGGAAGGACTTTAACACATACACTTTTTTCTATTCTTATTTCTGGAAGTGATTATTTCTCAACTAGAATGCACCACTAATTTTTCCGTGTACTCAACAGAAGTTTAACAAAATCAAGCACTGGCCATGCGGTAGGCCCCAGTGATTGACAGCAAAAGATGCACTATGCAAAAAAGCACTCAATTGCTTTTTAAATAGATGAGAAACCTCGTGACTTGTGTAAAGAGCATGTGGATTTTATAGTAAGGAATATTTTGGTTTTGGGGGTTTAATCCCCAAATCCCTCGGGGTGACTCATGTTGCTGTGGAGGACTCGTGTCCATGATGAGTACGAGTCCTCTTTCTCTGTAGGAGGAAGGTTTGCTCTTCGGCTGAGCCTTCTTGAACCTCTCTGCCCACTGGAGGACATGGAAAGACACGTGACTTCCTGAAGCTTCTGTCGTGTGAGGTTCAGAGACCCCCAGTTCACCCTCATTTGTAGGTCATTGCAGATCATCTTCAAGGTTAATTGTGAGTCAGAAATAATAACCTTGGCTAGGACAGATTTTTGGTTGTTGTTGCTTTTAATCAAAAAAGTGACTGCATCCCAATTCTGTGAGGTTAAGGAGCCAGTGACAGTATGAGGTTTTCTGCTGTAGGCAGACAGTGAGGTTTCTACCAATTGCCTTGGGTCACCACCCAGAGGTTTCTTTGATCAGAGAAATTTGGAAATGAAAATCACAGATTTTTCAGCAATTTTTGCACGTAGATTATAAAAATCGATGAGCTGAGAGTACATGGAAAGCCCATGCTCTAGGTCCACATTTCTGTGGCAGCCTGGGACACTTGGGTGGGGCAGTGACACCACTCAGGGGCACAGGCAGAGAGAACCCTGCCATGCCAAAGACAGTGTCCTCTGGGCATGCCTGGTTCTTTCCTTCCTAGATATCATGTGCCCAAGTCAAGCGTGGAGTGAAAACAAGGCATCTGCACGTATTCTATGCAGTGAACGATCAGTTCAGACAAAACTTGCTATTCTGAGTAGTGGGTCCCTTCCGTATGGAAAGATTTGCCTGGTGATCAAACTATTAGTGTCTACTCCAAAATTAGACAATGCCGAATTGATGATGTCAGGTGCAAGTAGGATGTCTGTCAATTCAACCAATTTCTCCCTTTCTGTTGGACATTTTGAACAGTTTATTTCCTTTATCTTTAAGGCTACTGGGAACTCCTCTCAGATCTCTTTCAGGAAAATGTGCAGGGCATAAAATTTCAACACATTCTTGATAATCCATGGACAAGTGAATTTTAAATATACCAGTAGCACCACCTGGTCACACATTTAAGATAACTCTTCAGAAACTCAGTTGTTAGGATCTTTTGCAAGTGACTTGTTTCATACTTTCAGAGCTATATTTTTTGCTGTTGTCATATTAGAGGAAGTTTTAAAAGTCACCTTTAAACAGCTCACACCAGTCCTCTGGCAGCAGGAAAGGTGAAGAGAGAAGACAAAAGTTCAAGCCCAGCTGGGCTTCGAGGCAATATTCTGTCTCAAAACAACAGCAGTGAAGAAAAACTAGGAAAAAAAAACCAAGAATTAAAATGCCTATAAGCATACTTATCTACCTATGAGTACATAGATATTTCTATAAAATGCTGGCTTAAAAATGAAGAACTTTACTTAAATAAGTGCAGTGTGGCTTTTTTCCCTCTGAAAGATTCCTATATGCTAAGCTAATCCTTCAGCCTGTGTTGGCTGTGTGACTGGTGATTCCTGAGTAAGTTGGTTTCATCAGGCGTTTTCCACAAACCCCGGCACATGTATCCACCACTTTACGCTTCTCCTTTAAATGCATGTTTAACATCACAAAACGAAATCACTTCACTGCGTTCTTTTCAGTCTCCATGTAGGACACACCATTAGATGGGATTTGTGGGACCTAGATTTCTGATCCCAAACCTCCAGGTCACTATTACACATAGTGTCTCAGGTGATTGTCTTCATATCGAGAAGGGATTTTTACCCATTTAAAAAATTCATCTTTCCTAAGAAGAAATAGAAGCAGTATAGAGACGTTCAGTTTTTGCTCAGCCTCTGTGAGATGGAATGTGTATTCACAGTTTTATGAGGAGGTGCTCAACATCTCTGTCGCACCCGTGCTCTTTCCCTGTGAATTCCCAGTCCAGCCCCCAAGTGGAGCTGCCCGTCCTGGGTCCCTGACCACAGCGCACTGTTTCCCCGGAATGCTCAACCGACAAACACCTACAAACTTTCTTTCTCCCAAGGGTTGATGAGGCCAGGTTAACGGTGGAGACCTAGGATAGAGGCCTTTAGATGTCTGCGGTTAACTTCTTGCCAGAGCTCCCAGTGTTTGTCTTTTCTAAGGACAGGTCGAGCAGTTCTTTCTTTTTGATTCTTCAAGAAACCTAAATATCTTTCCGAGATATCCTCATTTTCCATAAAACGGTGATTTTGTCATCCTTGAAAACTATGGCTTCTTAATTGGGGAGCACTCAGTCGTCAAAGCTGTGACAGTTCTTTGTGGTAACAGCTGCCTGCAGGAAGCCACGCTGCCTCTCACTAATGGGAGGCAGGGAGAACATGAGACAAGCTAGCAGGGTCTGGAATCAACATTGCTTCTTAACATTTCACAGAATCACACCGCATTACTTTATACTTTTTTTCAAATCCATGACATGTAAGTAAAGGTTTATAGTAGGCAAGAGATACCAGTTAATGTTGGAAAATGCTGAAAGCAATTTTGGAGCAAAGTTGAAAATTATTTAGCCTCAAAATTTCTCAAAGGTACGGGGAACTATTTCATTGGCCTGAATTGAAACAGTCAAATAAAAACCCAAGGCTTCAGATGAAACAAAGATCTCCTATGCTATTTGTAACATACATTTTGCAGTGAACACTTTTTCACTTTTAGGTTTGCATATCTGAAATCTCAATTATGTATGAGAAAAATAATTTCATCTAGCCATAGTGTTACCCTCTTGTACCACATTATTATTTTTAACATTTTTTGTACCAGTAATGCTTTGCATTGATTTCTTCCTGTTTACAGCAGCTGTATTCTTTTATCCAATGATGAAGTATAGTGGAAAAGCTTGAGAAAAAGCCATTGCTAGGTAAAGTAAGACACAGTGATGCATATTTACATGTAATCACTTCAAAGGGTGACGATAACTGTATGAGAAGGAAATAAAATCCCAAATTATGGGAGACATCACTTTTGAAACTGGGTTAAGGCACTGGAAGGAGGCAGAGCAGAACCGTATTGATTGACTCACTCATAATTAAACCGAGACTGAAGAGCAGACAGTAATTGCCACGATGCTCTCCAGCATGTTTACTTTCTGTGGGTAACTAAAAACGGAGACATAAACATGGTAATTTAAGGCTTGTATTTTTGCCCTTCACAGTCAAAGATGTTATTATCAAGATCAACCTGATTTGTGTGTGATCTAAGTAGAGGACTGAAATGTCCCCAGCCGCACAGAGGGGCTGGTGGGGTGGGTGTCTGACCTATGCGGTGATCAATGTGGTGATCAGCACGGTGGTGGCGGCGGCAGCAGCTCTGCAGACCCCATGCCTGTGCGTGGTCCTGGCGCTGGGTCCCACCCCTTGTAGCTTCCTGTCCCACTCACCGGTCTGCACATTCAGTGTGTGCCGCTTAGAAACGCGCACGCCGACACAGAGTAGAATCCCTGAGATGCTGTCCCCTCCATCACATTTGTGGCTGTTCTCTCCCGTGTGACGGCAGCTCCCCCAAGGTCACCAGATTGGAATTGAACCCAGAGGCAGACGAGGAGGAGGTGGGACACAGGGGAACGATCTG
>RJWT010010627.1:0-24006 GCA_004365215.1 Cuniculus paca
TTCCTAATTATTATGGCCAATCACATGAGAAAACAAGGCAAAATATTAGTCAATCTAACCCTTGAATAGCACTCACTGTGGGATAATATCCCCATTTTACAAATAAAGTAACTTGTTTAACATCCCACATCTATTAGTAAACTAGCAGAGCAAAGATTCGAATCCCGGTAGTCTGACTCCAGGACTTAACCAGACACTATACTCTATGCTAGATATTAGAACACAAATATAGGAAAGTTTCAAAGGTTCTAGAATCTCAGCAACTTTTACATGAAGTGCAAGTTGCCCCTTGCTTGCACAAACTCTCCTGCCCAGAACTCAACCCATGAAGTCATCATCATTGCTGATAGCCTTCCCTGTAACAGAGGGAAGTATTTCCTTACTCTTGCAGCCACTAGAATGCTCAAACAAGCCACTCTGGCCCCCTCTGAAGCTGACAAGGAGTGCGAAGAAAGAGACCTCTGAGATGCACAATGCGGACCAGCAAGAAAGAGGGTGGAGGTCACGGGGCAGCAGTGAGATAAGACACTGCTGTGGTTGGTGGGTATGATCATTCTGCACTGACCATCTTTGCATTTAATCTAGGCTTCCCACCTAACACTGATTACAGGAGAGTGGAGAGAGGGGAAGACAGAATTTCCAAGGAAAGAAAAGAAATACAGAGAGTTCTGGGGACCTGGAGAATGGGGTTGTTATAGTCCATGGAGCTGGCTTGCCCTCCTTCCAAAGAAATAAAATGTCACATATCCTTAGATCTCAGACTCACTTGGAGGCCTGTGGGTAGGTATGGAAGGTGACATGAAAGAAGGGAAGGAGAGAAGAGTAGTTGTGAAGGGTGGGCTGAGGCATGAATGGAACGGGTGAGGTTGTTAGCAGATTGAAGTGGCATCTTGGGTATCTTTGTGCCAATGTTGGCATAGGAAGGAATTCAGCCTTTATTCATAAGCAAAGGAGAATCATTGGGTGTTTTAAAGCAGAGTAAAAGCTTCACTTGCTCATTTAAAGAATGTTGAGCTCTTGGTCTGTGGCAGATACAGTACAAGGTGCTGAAGAGGCAGTAGAGAGTAAGAACAGTCAGGTCTCGCTGTGTGGAGTTTACTGTAGAATCCAAGGACAGCACTTCAATGAATAAGCCCACAAAATGTGTAGGGTTCCAACTGTGAAGAAGGCTGGACAAGAAGGGCCCTTAAAGGGACTCAGGGATATTCATCTGAGAAGGTGACAAGTTGAGATGAAAGGTTAGTAGGAAGTAACTAGGTAAGGCTAGGGGAGTAGCCTTTGAAAAGCAAGCAAAATTTATTTAATCCAGCAAAATTTGGAAACTATGTTGAATTTCTTTCTTTCTTAGGCAGTGGAGAAAGAAAAGCATATATAGACTCTTTTACCAAACAAAGATAAAATAGGATTGACACACAATGGCAGTCAGGTTAAACTTAAATAAACCAGCACTTTGATTAACTCAAAGCAAAGTAAACTGAGAGTGACTGGTAAATATCTGGCCTGGGCTGAGGAAATGACTTCGGAGCTCTGTTTCTTTAGAAAGACAGAGTTAAGATAAATGTGGAATGTTGTGCTTGATTTTTGGCAGTGAAACCCGACCTATGGATCTGGCTCTTGGCAAGGTGCTACAAGCGGCTTACAGGTCTTTGGGGCCTGATCAGATAAAAGACTGGTGGAAAGCCCAAAGTGTGACTTTTCTATGTCACATATCCATAGATCTCAGACTCAGCAAGAATGGAATGTTCTATTCTCAAAGGCCACAGAGAATGTGTAATTAAGGAATGGAAAAAAAATTGGCTGGAGCTGAGAAGAGAGTTTGTGTAGGGCAAGTTGGAACCAACAGGCAGGCAGTCATGTGCATTCTGCAGGCCATGTAGGGAAGGTTAGAGCCAAGCTTCTCAAACTTGCCTGATGATAATGATCACTGGGATGCTTATTAAACAAATATTTTACTGACAATCTCCCCTGAGAATTCTAACAGATTTGTATTGGGTCCCTGGAAAATGTCATTTTAAATTTTCTAAGTGATCCTTAATTTTAGGAGAGTTTAGAAAATTTAACAAAAGCCATCCATTTTGTTTTAAATTGTTGAAAGAGGTGATTTAATCAAACCTGCAATTCAGGAAAAACAGTAACTTGATTTGGGACAGGAACCAGACATGCATCAGAGTGTGCTGAAAATGTTTATCACAGTCAAAGTGACAGATGGTGGATACTTACTTCAGGGAGGCAGTGATGGGGATGAAGAGATAAATTGTGGTAGATGGACAGAGGACCAGAAGTAGAAGGATGTGTTGAGATGGCAAATGGGTTCTATTCCATGAGCAATCGACAGGGCTGTTGGCTAAGACAATTGACGTGGTAAAAAGGTAAATGATCATTTTGAGCAGGTTGAGTTTGAGATACTGTTGAAGTATTTCAGTGAACACATCAAGTAAGCAACTGAATGAGTACATCTAAAGATCAGGGGAGATATCTGCAGTGGAAATATAAATATTTTGATCATTTTTTTGCAAGTGGGAACTAAAGCTATGAGTATGCTTGAGATTGTTGAGGAAAGAGAATGCAATAGTATGAAAGAGGGCTTAGGACAAAGTCTTGAGGAACTCTATTTATTGGACAGAATGCAAAAGGAAAACCTCCAAGAGAGACAGAGAAGAAAATAGTAGGAAGACAACTAGAAGATGATATTCCAGGAGCCAAGATTGGATCTGTGTTTTAGAAGAACTCCTAAGGCTATTATGGTAGTTACGGTCAGGTGCACTTTGAATATTATAAGAACTGATGTTCTCTAGCCACAGGAAATGTCTTTTGAGTTCATATTGATGCTTCTGGCTTACTATTGTATTTAACTGAGGTCTGCTGCCAGCACTGAGACTCCCAGTAATCAAACTGTTATTGAGTGAATCAGGCAAAAGAGGAATTTGACCATGTGTTTCTCTTTCTGTATTTCTTTCAAATATAATTTTACCACACCAAACCCCTTTAAAAGTAGTTATATCTACTGCAAATTAGGACTAAAGAGTAATTTGTGCTCCTTTTGCTTTAAACCTCTTATAGCTTTAACTCATGTATAGCAATAGCAAATATGCATTTATAGGTCTTTCCAGTTTTCAGACTACATTTGAAATTCCTTGTAATGAAGATTAAACTGAGAAATGGGAACAAAGCACATTTTACTGGAAAGAACAATTTTTTAACTTCATATGTAGAATTTAAGGATAATATTTGATACTCAGAAAAGAAAAAGGCTCTTGAGAAATGAGGCAGTGCCAGAAAGCTAGGATACCACTTTCACTGTGACTACAGCAAACACTTCTGGTGACAGCATTTATAATAATTACAAGAATTTTTTTATTATTTTTTAATTTATTTTAATTTATTTTTGCGGCACCGAGGATTGAACTTATGATCTCCCGCTTGCTAGGTAGACACTTACGCCACTGAGCTAAATCCCCAGCCCTGAATTACAAGAATTTTTAAGAGGAGTTGTGACATAATTGAAAGCATCATCACAGCTAAAATACCAAGTTTTTGAGCAATCTAGAGGCTGGAGCTATCTATCACAGCATCTATCTTTTTTATCCCCTATGGAATAAAGAAGTCCCCCTTGTAGCCTTATCTGTATGAGAGCAGAGAAATGACCCAGAATCAGGACCCTGGAAGTGCAGAGTGCAGATCTGGACATGCAGAACTCCAGCCATTGCATCACCAGCTGTGGTGTTGTTATGTTAAGGCTGGGTGCCTGGTTTGCTTGAGTGCTGCGTGTCGGTGGTGGCATATGTTCCAATCATGACAGATGAGGTTGACTGTCAAGCACTCTACAAACAACATCACATTTAATACTTGCAACAACTGCATGAAATCGGTTACCATCATTACTTACATTTTAGAAGACAGAAAATGGTGATTTAAGCAGGTAAATGATTTGCCTGGGCAACTACAATAGCAGAGCTAATCTGCAGCCCTGGGTTCTGAACCAGCATGTAGATTACCGATTCAGATTTAATAAACCAGGCTATCTTTGCTCTTTAATGAATATTTGCTTCTGCTTAATTCTCCCTTAGAGGCTCCAGAAGGAATGCAACCCTGCTGAATTAAGATCCCTTTCAGGCAAGATGCAGGAAATGTTCCTGACAAGGTGGAGCAACAGCTGAAGACACCAGTCAATAGCTGGAGTCATCATTCCAGGACCAAGGCAGGTGGATGAGGTGATGGTCCTCCTTTCAGAACAATTCTAAACAAACACATCTTGTTCCTGTCACATAAATGTAGTCTTCCCAAGGATTTATGAGGCTGATGTCACCATCACCAGTATGACAATCAACTAAGCTGAGACTCACAAAGTAAATTCACAGCTGGTGAATGCTGGCGCAGGGTTGTAAGCCCATGTTACCGCTAGGGCCGCTCACTTTGCAGGCAGTGCATAGTAGAGATGCCTGTCATTTGCGTGTGCTCTGCTTGGGAAGAAAGTCCCCCAGTGTGCCCGCCAGGAGAGTTTTCTTTTTATTAGTTTCCTTTAAACCTCAAAAATGAATAGTTGGGAGTTTCCTGAATCTGAGCTTGAATTTGAAACTTTGGGAAAACAGATCTGAGATCCAGGACCTAAATGAGGCCACAGCTGGTTTCATGTTCACCCAGGCCACTGTGTTCTGATCTCTTTATTTCTGTGATTATGGATGGGGCCACTATGAAAATCAGTCTTATGTGTGTTATAGCGTATTACCATAAAGTCAGTGGTCTAAAACATCACGCCCATATAGTAACATTCTCCTTATAGGTCTGGAGGTCAGAAGCCTAAAGTCAAAGTGTTAGCAGGGTTGCATTCCTAAGGCATTAAGGGACAACCCATTCTATTGTCTTTTCTGGATTCTAGTAGATACTTGCACTTTTCTTCTAACACTGACATTGGGCCACTGGGATGATCCAAGATAATTTCCCTGTCTTGGGCTCTTTAAACTAGTTACATCTGCATGGTGCCTTTCATCATGTAAGGTGACATATTAACAGATTCCAGGGATTAGGTCATGGAAGCCTTTGGAGGTCACTTTTCAGCCAGCCACAGGTGCCACAGAGGTTGCTGCAGCATTGTCTATTGATGTGAGGACCACTCCCCTCCCCTGCTTGTGGTGAGCCTCACTGGTGCTTCTGGAAGGCCAATCCCAGTCTCTCCCTGCATGAACTCTTAAAGATGGCTTTCAGTTCCCACTAATATGCTCAATTATTTCAAAAGCATGCTGTGAGTCAGAGTGATGAAATTACAGTCTTCTCAGCACAGATGTACATTTTCCCCCAAGACTTTCTACCTGGGTGGTGAGTTGGGGTGCAGACTCTCCCTTCCACTACTCTAGAATTAGGGGAGAAGAAGAAATTCAGTACGTCTTAGTGTATTTAAAGAAGGAAAATCCTCTGACTTAAAATGACACATTCAGTAATCCCACTGAGGATGCTGTTGTTGCCATGGTGACCAAAGTCCAGTGAATGAGGTTCTCACCTTTTTCCTGTTTCCCACCTCTCTGCACATTTTCTTAGCACTTTCCCATTGCATTCATTTATGAGTGTGTCAGGGTCATGCTTCTGCCTAATGAAAATACTCCTGCTTCCCAGGACGGGATATCTCTCTGTCAAGTAAATCCAACCCCCAGGAATGGTAGGGTACATGGGAACATCGAGACCTGCCTCCTCCAGGCAAATGGAGAATCTGCAGATGTGATCCCAGTGAATAAATAATAAGGATCTCATGCCTGCATCTGTGTCTGTGTCTGTGTCTGTGCCTATGTCTGTGTGTATCAGTGTCTCTAATAAGGAGGGATAGAGAGGTAAAGCAAGGAAAGATAAAGCTGATCTAGGACCTAAAGAGAACAGAAGATACTGAAGCCACTTGTTATACCCTCTCCTATGCACCCTTTTCTAAGAAATCATTCCAAGTCTTCCTTCCCCTAGTCTAGAGTTAGGGGACATATAGTCTGGGGCCCAGTAAAGGCCCAGAAGTGAGTGAGGTGAAGTCTAAGTTCTATGACAGAAATAGCTGACTTTGTTTTCCAGCTGTATGACCTCACACAGAGCAATCTCCCAATCACAACTTCTCATCTATAAATTAGTATCAAGATCTCTGCCCCACCTGCTTTGTGAGACCATGGTGAAGACAAGATCAGTTCAAGTTGTGAAGGTGTTTGCTGAATGTTGCACGGGACTATAAATATGCAGTGACGGCTGCTAATGATGAACATGATAAGGACAGACGTTTCCATAAATTGAGCTTTTACCATGTGCCAGGCACTGGTCCTTTTTGGCCTTGTTCCATTTATCCTATTTGAAGGAGGTAGTATTTATCTAGCTACTATCCTTTATCTAAGTGAAGCATTGTGGGATCAGTAAATGTCAGATTCAGTGCCATGCTGCTACTACCCTGCTCTGGTGAGACCACTGGCACATGGAAAGCAAACAAATATCCTTTGTCGAAAGGATATCTCTAGGTGGGCCAAAATCTTGAATCTATGAGACTGGACCAGAGAAGGAGTGTCCTAGGTTCTAGGTACACATGGAGACTAATGCAACATTAGGTGTCCTGTAATAGAGGAATTTGGGATGCTGGATTCAACTGAAGACTACCATTAGATGGGAAGATTATCGTGTGTCTACATCCTAAGAAAATTACTCACACTTAGAAGGTGTCACTGGCCTGAGTCCAAAATGATAAATGACAAATTGCTTTCCAACATGCAGCATTTCTCTGTTCACAGAAACCCTATGGATCGGATATTATTATACCTGCTTTTCTCTTAAGAATGGTGGGCAGTTCATGAGTAGTGGCTGGCTCTGGTTGGCTCAAAGAGTTGGTGGCATGCAGTCACTTCTGCACCTCTGACACAGGCTCAGAACTAATACCCTTGGAGACTATCTGAACCACTTTTAGGAAAGAGTGACATGTGTTTTAAGCCAGATCCCTAGAATCAGATTCTAATGCAGGGATTTGGCCCCTTGTCATTTATGAAAGAGAATTCTCAGACGAAATCCATAAGTGAGAGAGAGGCTAGAGAGCCAGGTAGGGAAGGGAAAAGATGTAGGCTCAGGTAGTCTGTTCTTGGTCTGATGGAAGTGCGGAGCAGGGCGGAGCTCTGGAACATAAACATCACCGAAAATTACCCTTCCCCTCAAACCCAAGGCAAAGGGTCTGGCCTTTGCTTTTCCTTTTCAGTCAGTTATAGGCTGAAGTCCCAGTAGGGGAACTTTCCAAACATAGACCTCCTGCCATCCAGGACCATGTTTAGAAAATGAAGCAGCTGTAAACTCAAGAGAATTAAAGTTTTGTGAGTACCACTTGCTATCCATGATTGCACAAACTCTGAAATTTTTACCCTACTTAACAACTAATGAATTAGCTCACCACAGTTCCAAGGATGTTAGTAGAAAAAATAAGACCGTGGACCAGAAATTAAGAAACGTTTCTTATGCACAACAATAGCAGCAGCCAGATTATCATATTGGTGTGTCAGTTTTCCAAGCTCCGATTTCCACAAGGTGATGTTATGACAGCCAGTTGACACCTACAGGGTTGCATGTCAGGGGAGGAACCCCAAGCTGGGGAAACTCTCAATCTTTTGTAATGAGCCCTGAGCACACTTGCCATTAGCTCTGAAGGCAGACACCATCTCTATGTTCAATGCTGACTGTCATACAAGCATGTTTAAAAGGACAGCCACTAGAACAAAGGGAAGAAGTGCCTGCAGAATTTCCTAGTTATGAAAGAATTGTCTCCTAGACATGAAGAATTGTCTCCCAACAAGCAGCATGTGTGTGTTCTTAGAAACCCTATTATTATTTGAAATTTTGAACCCTATTATTATTTGAAATTATTATTTGAAATGTTGAAACTGAAAACAGGGCAACTTGTTGAAACTCTCACCTTGCAGACCCAAGATTGACACTTAATTTAAGGGATTAAAGGAGGAAGAATCAATTCGGCACTTTGGCGAGGATGGGAGTTAAGAAAAGGCATCATATAGGCCTTGACCTGAGGCTCTTGGAGCACTGGGGAAGGATAGAGAGGCAAACATTGGGAGGGAAGCTGGGTGTGGATTCCAGGCAGAGGAAAAGCAGGTATGTTGGATAAGTTTGGAAATTTTGTTCTTAAAAGGTGAGACAAAAGACAAGACTGAAGGGGTAAGTCTAGAGTTCTCACCATGGAAGTTCTCAGGGGGAGCTGTTTCAAAGAGGTGAGAGATATTAACAAAAGTTCCTGAGGTCTCTTTCGCTATTTTTCTTGAGAGACACTTTGTCTGTCTACTGACAGTGATTTTACTGCTGTGTTTCTCAGGACCACTACCCAGTAGGCCCTAGCAATTAGGGTATCTATTGCCCCATTAGGTATATCTTGAAAGGTTTCTAGGATTTAAGATAAACCTCAAACAATTCCTAATAAAACTTGGGTTGAAGCCAGGTGTGCTAGTGCACGTCTATAATCCCAGCACTCAAGAGGCTGAGGATCACCACAAGTTTGAGGCCAGCCTGGGCTACACAAGTGAGTTTAAGGCCAGTCTGGACTACTCAGTGAGACCCTATCTTAAAAAACAAAACAAAACAAAACTAGAAACAAACAAACAAACAAAACTTGGGTTGACTTGTCGCATGTAAGACACATGGGCAGAAAATTCATATTACCTGACATTTGTATTTTGGGGAACAAATAAGTAATGAGTTCCTTGCGAGTTAGTCAATTATCCTTCTGGGTCTGTGAGGCCAGCATGGCCCTAAACTCTATAGAGTCTATAAGAAATGGAGAAGTATGGACAGGGGTAGGGAACACATGGATGAGCTTGGGAGCTTGATTGTCTTCTCATATCTATCACCTGTGGATCAGCACAGTCTTCCTTGTCCTACTTCTGCTCTTCAAACGAACAGAGCCTTACACTTTCTGCTTTTCTTGTTGGAAACCTCCATCCCTGGGTCTTCACATGGCTTCTTCTCATCTATCAGTGATCCATCCAAATGTCATGGCCTCAAAGTTACCCCCCGACCACGCTAGCAAAAGCTCCTCCCCAGATTCTTTCTCTCTTGCTGTGATGGTTAATTTTATGTGTCAACTTGACTGATTCATGGAGATGTTTGGTAAAACATTATCTGGTATGCGTGTGTGTGTGTGTGTGTGTGTGTGGTGGGGGTGGGGCTTTTTGGATGAGATTAACACATTTGTAGAGTAAAGCAAATTGACCTCCCCCATATTGCCTGGCCTCATCCAATCCCCTAGAGGCCTGAATAAAACGAAAGACTGAGCAAGAATGAATTCTCTCTGCCTATCTTCAAGCTAAGATATCAGTCTTTTTTTGCCTTCAATCTCAGATTCAGTCTGGAATCCATCCCACCGGCTTTCCTAGTCGTCAGGCCTTTGGACTCAGACTGGAGTCATCAGTTCTTCTAGATCTTCAGCTTGTCAAATGCAGATATTGGATCTCTCAGCCTCCATAATTCTGAGCCAATTTCATATAGTAACTCATATCTATACTTATATTTGTATATCTTTTTTATTGATTCTATTTCTCTGGAGAATCTAGATGAATACAACTACCTAGAGATTCCATTTACCATATTACCTTGTTTTATCATCACCATATTAACTCTTACATGAAATTATCTGATTCGTTTACTTGTTTATTGTCTCCCCTGTCAAAGACAAAAAAACCAAATGAGTAAGATTTCTTTTTCTTCATTCAGACTACTGCAATAGGGAGAGAACTTCAACTCTGAAGACCAGACTGTTGCAGGGAGTGATTTTGCTTTACACTTTTTATAGAGAGGAATAGATGGGTAATGGGTAGGTAGTTTATGATGCTATTGTTTGTCAGTCAGAGGATGTCTCAGTTGTGAACTCAATAGGAAATGTTTAGCTCTGTGCCTAACCAGGTTCAGGGTGACAGACTTCAAGCCTCATGAGTAAATCATTCATGAAACAAAGAAGAGGGCGTGGGAGAACCTGTTTCTGGTCTTTCTGCAGGCTCACATCTCTGAAAGTTTTCAAGAGAGAGTGGACAGCCAATCTTAGCTCAATGTAGTTCTTTGTGGTTAGTCACATCTACAACACAAAAGGGTGGCGGGGATTTCTTAACTATTGCTGTTTGCAGGGCTCACATGACGTTCAGCATTATCACCCTTTTCTTCCTTTCTTTCTTCGTGTGTGTGTGTGTGTGTGTGTGTGTGTGTGTGTGTGTCTGTGTGTGAGTGTGGGTGTGTGGTGCTGGGGATTGAATCCAGGGCCTCATACTTGCTAGGCAAGTGCTGTATGACTGATCTACACCCCAAAAATGGGGTGCTAAGTTTCCCAGGCTGGCCTCAAACTTGTGATCTTCCTTCTTCAACCTCCCAAATACCTGAGATTCCAAGTGCCACCACACCTGGCAGTCTCCTCTTAATTAAAGGACATCTGCTGTCCCATGGTACATTAACAGTGAGTGACTAATGGGACCATTGAATGAGGTATGTATACAGCACAGCAGTGACTAATACAATCTGAAGAGGATTTCAGTGAAAGACAGTCAATCTTGAAAAGATCCTTTAAGCACTATGCAGCGCCTAAGAAGGTGAGTAGTATGCAGGGTTGCATTCAATTCCTGGGGCACAGCGAAAGCCCGGCTAAGCTTCATTGATGGAAAGCGTGCTCTTGAATTTGAAATGTTGCCACACCACACTCAGACCTGGGTTTCCGTATCTGTCACATGAGCACAGGAGAGACCCAGGAAACTGCAGGACACCAGGACTGTGCACTCACCTAGAACTCTGCTCTAACTCCAACTCTACTACTTCACAGCCCTGTGATAGTTCCCAAGTTGCACCCAGCTCAAATTTGAGCCTGATTCCTCATTTCTGGAATAGGAATAGGGATAGCTCCCTCCTAAGGACCTTGTGGAAAGTACATGATATAAAATATCAGGACTTAATATAGCAGAAAATCAGCATATCAGAATGTCCTCATTACCTACTCCCCCTACACATGCCTCCCCCTATTTTCCCCATAGACAAGGTCACTCCCACACACAGACCCTCCTCCATTTTTCCCTCCACCCCCAACTCAAGATCACAATGCCAGAGGAGGGCTGCTGCCCACACAGGAGAAAATGGAAAGCCAGTGTGGGAAAGGGCTCCAGGAGTGGAAAGGATTTCCTGAACCTGGGGATGAGAAGCTGATGACAGAGGAGGTCTGGGCTGGTTTCCTGACCCCAACCCTCCTCCCTGCTGATTTCTGGGAACTCTGCCTCCAAATATTTTTCTTTGCTTTCAAAGCCTCTGAATTAAAACATGCTAAATGAGAACTAAGAACTCAGCTGGCTCCTTGCTTAAAGGTCACCTTAAAAATTTTAAAAGCGAAGAAATACAGCATGCCTTTGAATGTTGTGTCCCTTCTAACAATAACACTTCTATATAATTGTCTCATAGTCAAGCTTTTCAAAGTGCCCTCACTGACCTAATCTCATTTAATCCTCACAAAACCCCACAAAGCAGCCAAGCCTGCATCATCAACCCATTTACAGATGAAGGAATTACAGTGCAGAGGGTTTGTGTCTTGCAGAGCTGATCAGTGGCAAAAATGAGGTCATTTCAGAGCCCATTCCCTTTATATGGGACAGGACATGAGCCACACAGCCTCGTCAATAAAGACGAGTGCCCTCTGGACAGCTGCAGTGCACAGGGAGCTCAAACTTGGGAGACAAACCACAGGGAAATTCAAGTTTGACTCTATAATGTGACCCTTGACAACATGTTGTCTCTGTTTTCTGTTTTTAAAATGGGAACGGTACCCTGTGCTTGTCTCAAAAATCCAACCAGATGGTGCCAGTGAAAGTGCTTTCATAATGTGGGCTGTCCGTTTTATCAAAGAGGATGATGGTTTGGATCATCATGGATGGTTTTATTACTAACAGCTGTTCAGGTGGATAGTTGGAGGATTGAGTTTATGAAGACAGAACCTGGTACAGTGCCTGGCATGTTGTAGTATCCAGTAAGTGGTAGTCATTTTCATTTGCTGCACCTTGGTGACTTCTATGTTCCCCAGGTCTGGCGATCCTGATCATTGGCTAGACCTGCCATGGACCTCACAGCCAAAGGAAGTTTGCTTCAGCTTAGAATTCACATGGTGACATAACAATGCCATTAAGTTACTCTGGATTTCTGGAAAATGTCTCCTCAGTGCCAGCTGCAGGTCTTACTGTGGTTCCTTGGCCACTGGGACTTGGTGAGTGGACACAGGGAAGCATCTGAAATATAAATCCATTCCTCTGGGATGAATGGCTTTACTATTTGAGGAAACTGAAATTCTGGGGCTAACATGAGGCTCTGGATGTCTCTGGAATTTTCTCTACTCATGCCCCAATTAGCAGGAACAATGAGTTGTTTCTGTTTCCTACTCTGCATAGCCAAGCTGGAGGCATCTACAAATAAGCACTGGTGAAGAGTGACGTGGACCGTAATAATGGGGTACATTCACCATTTGGGTGTTATCTATCAGTTCCCATTTTGAGCTGGTTCTGGTACAACATTAATAAAAATGGATTCTCAGACATTAAGGAATTCATAGGCTACTGGGGAATGCCAATAATTAGCCAAGCAATCATAATTCAATGAGGTAGGTGCACTAGAAATAGGAAATTATTCAATTTTGATGTATGTGTCAAGGAAGAATGAGACAAGAGAAAGCTAAAGATAAAGAGTATTTAGGAGACAAGAACTCAGAGTCACAGAGGAAACTGTATAATCATAGTAAAATAAGAAAATGGGACATGTAAATAAGTAAGGAAGAAGAAATCAAACGATGGAGTGATCAATAGGAAAGTACAAACTGAAAAGTATTGGCTAGATTTGACCATCAGACCAATGGAGATTCTTGAGAGACCAACTTTATGAGGTTGTGAGGAGGAACCCAGATCTTAAGGAATTATTCACTAAGTGGAATGGAAGTATCAACTCTCAAGGACCATGACTGGACATGGGACAAAATTTTGAATCTGCGTGAATCTGTAAATGAGAACACATTATACTATTCTATTTTTGTTTGAAATTATTTAAGATACTAATTTTATTTTGTTGGTTGAAAAGGAAAAGAATAACCCAGAGCGGTGACTAAGAAAAATGGAAGTGTAGACAGAGGGTTGTTTGTTTTAATGAAAGTAAATTGAACATGTTTAAAGCTTGGTGAAAGGTTGCGGGTAATAGGGAAAAGAATAAGAAGAATGATCAAAGGAGGAGAAGAGAGAATTGGGATGAAATTTCACACATGGGGAAAGGATTTGCCTTAATGAGCTGGAAAGACATTTCTTTTAAGAATGGAGGAAGAAAGGGAAGGGACGATGTTTTTCTGGGAAAGAAGTTTATCTAGGTTGGGGGCTGGAAGTCAACAGAGATTCCTTCTTGATGATCTTTATTTTCTCAATCAAATAGAGAAGAAATGAGACCAGAGGAAAGTTCTGAAACAGTTATTGCAAAAACTAAGAAAGGCAGAGCAGGTGTGTGGTTCTGAGCTACGCAAAGATGCTCTTCCAAAGCCCTATTCATAGCCTGAGTTCTGCACAGCCCAGAAGGGAGTGCCTTTGTTATTCACACCTACACTTTGCATACAATAACTGCAACCCTGGCACTGAGCTGCTGAGCAGGGACTCATAAAAATCTTGCCAGATGGCACTGAGGCCCTTCTGAACTCGGAGATCTTATATTCACTCTGCACATACATGTGACAGTCTCTTGCCATATTTAGAAGTCTAAGAAGGAAAAAAGAGGTTAAGATTATCTAGAGTTGAGTTTTATCAGGTCAGTCAAAAAATGATATTGATAGTGTGAAGGAGTCAGAAGTGTTAACAAGAAAGTTGGTGATGGCCCACAGGAACATGACAATGTGATAGACTGGGGAGGTAGGGAGGATGAAGGAATAGTGGACAAGGCGATCTGGATGAGTTCCAAGGAGACCCGAGGTGCATGCAAGAAAGTGAAAGTTCAGAAAGGGTGAGAAAAAAAAAAAAGAAAGGTTGGAAGATTGAGATAAGAGACTGTCATATGGTATCTAATGAGTAAGAGTTGTGATATTTCTTTTGTGGATGAATTCCAGGTATGACAGGACCATGTGTGGCCATGGAGTAAAGGGAAAAAGTAGGGTAGACATGAGCGGTGAGGAAACTGAGAGAGTTGTGATCTGAAAGTTGGATGGTCTGTCCATAGTGACCCCAAACTTCCCTACAGACGGTGGCATAGGAGTGATGAGAAAGACCTTCAAGCAGGCACCAAGTTTTCCATGAAGGCGTATATGTCTGAAGACCATGTAGAGTTGAAGACCATGGAAGGGTCACCTTTGCATGGCAAAATTATGGTACTTGATGCCGGAAATGTTATTTCAGAAAACTGCAGAGTAAAACAACAAAACAAACTTGTCTTTGGCCCCAGCATAGGGTTGGTTTTTACCATAGTCCTATATCCCAAAATTTTCTCAATAGTTAGGACATGGATGCGTCTCTTGAAGGGACCATACTTGGAATACTGTAGGAGACAAAGGCAGAAACTCATGCATGGGACAGTATGAGCTTGATGCGAACAGCCAGAGGGCAGCCAGCAACCTGCCTATGAGAACCGGCCTGGCAGACACACAGGACTGCAGACACACAGGACATCATGACTCAGCCCAGCTCACCTCAGAAAGATCAATGCCCACCGTGCCTCAGGTCCTGCTGGCACTTGAGAGAGGATTCAAAGACTCCTGGGGTCTCCTAAAATTCTGAGATCCTTCCTGAATTCTTACAGAGATCCTTCCTGATTCCTGAGGTTGATGTGTTTTGCAAAAAGAATGAATTTAAACGGTGAGGAACTGAGCAAAATTGGCAAAAGTTGACTATCCAAAAATAGAAAAGCCCTATGTTTGTTGTCTAGCTTGGATGAGGCTCCTGAATGAGGAAGTTCACTTCTGGGGGTCTTTTGGCAGCCAGGGGACACTCCAGGTGAGGTTCCGTGGCTGGCCAGCTCTGGGGACTGCTGTGCTTCCTCCCTGTATTGGAGCCAGTAGAACACACAGCCCTACTGGCTCTCCAAAGCTGCTCAGTGCAAATTCTCGGGGTTTCTCTAGACTAACTGATTCCAACACCCTGAGTGCGGGCCCTAGAAATTGGTGGGTGTATCTAGGCTTGCTGGCGATTCCTATGCCTAGGAATCACTGCTACAGTGGCCCAGAGTTCTCAGTTTTAGGGATCAAGCATGCCAAGATTTGAATTCTTGCTCTCTCACCTGTAAGACTTTGGACACCTTACCTAACAGAATCAGTCTGAGTGCTATTTTTTCTTGTAAGTAAAATAGCAACAGCTAATTTATAGGGTTTTCAGAGAATTTAAAAGCATATATTTGGAAAGAATTTTGTACAGTGTCTGGCATGTAATAAGCAATCAACTAATAATACTACTAACAATAAATGATTGTGCCCTTGGAATGACCACCTGTCAATGTATGGCTTCAACTACCAGGTTCCAGCATTTTCTGTTTCCCTGGGACTGTATCAGGTAAGGCTTTCTGGTTGATTCTTCACCTACCATTTCAGTTCTCAAAATCCATCTCAGCCAACCTTATCCACAGAGTGGAAAGTGTGGGAAATGGTGGGCCTGAACTCACCCAGTAAATAAGTCGTGAGGTGACTGATCCATGTTCTTGCGAGTCCTCAGAGCTACAACCCAGTAACCAGCAGTGAGCAGAGCAGCAATTGGCAGTCAGACTGGAAGAGCAACTTCTCCTGCCTGCTACCAGATTCGTTACTGCCTGTTTAATCACTTTTTCTTTCATTAATTCAAAGTGTTCAGGAAATTTGTTTTGCTTGTCATATTCATAAAGAATTTCTGTGCACGTTTTGTTTTTTGTTCAGTCCTCATCCTGAGCACTGCTCAGCATGACATAGCTTCTCTGTTTCATAAGTGAGGAAATTGAGTCCTTGAGAGGTTAAGGGATTTCTCTAGTCTGAGGTTGCGCAGCTGGTCAGCAGTAGAACCAGAACCAGTACCAGAACCCTCACTTCCTGACTCCTGTTCTAATACTCCTCCAAGTACCCCAGGTGACTTCCTCCTAGCACAGACACGAAAGCTCCCCCGAGCCAGGTGACCTGAGCTGTAGAAAGTCATCCTGGTCTGAAATTCCTCTTTCTTTAATGGGTATGCCCATTCTTGCTGCTATTTGACCTAATTTCCTCTGGATCAGGTCTCAGTGGGGAAAATAAAACCCCTTGGGACAAGAAAACATGAAATTCCTTCTCTGCCCCTCAGGTCTGGGTCACCAGCTGCTTCCCTGACCCTATGCACTTTGACTCCTGGAGAGCTTGGAGAGGTCAGGCCAGCCAGGGGAAATGGGAAAAGCCAGGAACTACTGCTGGAAGTCTGTTTGCTTTGCAAGGGATCCCTGGGACCAGGCAGCCTCTATGGTATTTTGCATAAATTCAAAATCTCCCCACGGATGAGAACCTTTTTCTGGACTCATATAATTGTAGGGGGATATGCTGGGGATAGAACCCAGGGCTTCATGCAGGCTAGTCAAGTACTCTATCACTGAGCCACACCCATGCCCTAATCTTCTCTTTAAAGTAAACATGCTAACAATACTGCTGGCCTGACCCTAGTCCTGGCATCAGTGGGGCCCTGGCTGAGTGAGGGGCAGAGGAGCAGGTTAGGCTGTGTGGCGAGAGAGGCTCTGGCTTTTCTCTGGAACAGATGTTGGTGTCCAGCAATGTGCCAGACCTGCACTCCAGGTTGTCAGCTCCCTGCAGCCCACTGCTAGCTCAACGACAAGGAGGGGCAGGGAGGAATTGTAAGTGACTGCTTGTGTATGCAACTTCTTCAGCTTCCCACACCTCCCAAACACATGCAACTTTTGCTCTTTGGCTAAAAAAATTAATGAGTACTAGGCTCCAGGTTGTCCTGTAGGATGGTGTCTTAGTTACTTTTCTTGTTGCTGAGACAAAATACTGACACTCAAAGTTAAAAGAGGGAAAGTTTATTTAGCTCAGTTTGTAGGGGTTTCAACCTGTAACCAGCTGGCTCCGAGACAGGGTGGTATGACAGACAGGCATCACAGAGGAAAAACAGCTCATGGCAGCAGAAGGTAGTAAAGCAACAAGAGTCAACCACAGCTCTCTGTAGCCCTCATATCTTATCTGGGCTACTTGGGGTAGGTAGCACCCACACCCTTAATCCTAGTGCCGTTGATCCTAGCATTGCACCATGAGTCAATTCCAGTGTCACACACTCTAGATCCACCCACCTCCGAAAAAGCCCCGCTTATGACCACATGAGGCTTTGCAAGGACATTCACACGCAGGAGGGTTGTAGGATGTGGGGACTGACTGAGGAGTTGAGAGGCATCTGAGGACTGACTGTAAGCTTTAAATCCACCAGAGTACTGTCTGGTACATGACAATCCTGGTTGGTAGGCAGTCCTGGGGCAGGGGAGGGTGAGTCAATGCTCAGGTCAAAGCCTGAACCAGTGTGTTGCCATAGCAACCACTTTTGCGACTGCAGAGAACACCGAGGCCTGGGCTACACAGGTCAGGAGGAAGGTGGCTCCAGAGCAGGGCTGTGTGCCCAGCACTTTCTGTTTCCCTTCCACCTTTGTCCTGGGTTGCCCCAGGCCCACCAGGCTCAGGAGGGAAGTGTGGGTGGGGAGACTTGTTCCCTCTCATCCAGGTTTGATAATTACCGGGAATTTATTGAGAATATTTTAGTAGATGCTTAAAATGCCATCTTTGAAAATAAAACCCAGTTGTACTCATTTTAAATGCAGAGCAAAGCTCTTAATACGCATCTGGATAAAGGAGAAAATGTTCCCTATCTTCTCTATCTTAGGTCAAACATCTTTCCTGTAGAGTTAAGTGCCCTCTTTCTCTCTGTCCCTCTCTCTCTGTGTCTCTCTCCCTGTCTCTGTCTCTCTCTCTCTGTGACTGACCAGTTTTCTCCCTCTTTTTCTCTCCCTCTCTCTCTGTCTCTCATAGGATACGAAGGGTGGAAAGGAAATAGCTCACTTGTTCAAATCAGTTGAAATACAGCTGACTTCTGCATTAGCCTCTTTCTAAGAGTCCAGACAGTGAAAGACAGTTTGAATTTCCCATAAGAAAAAGTAGCTGAGCAGAAAACTCCAAGGCCAGCAGCAAACTTGTAGCTAATGAAATTGGATCTTCTGAGTGTGAGCCCAGTGGCTGAGGCTGGCTCAGGCAGGGAGTTTCACTGCCAGCTGGATGCTGCCCCTTCTTGGGTTCTAGAATCTAAATCCTAGTTACTCCTTGTAGGAGGGAAAGAATACCAGGATTCTGCCATTTTTGTGAAAGGTGCTGACTCCCTCCCTCCCCAGCAGGGCCTGACTCCGATCAGGCCCCAGTTGTGAAAGCTGATGTCCAACTGTGCTGCCACTCTGAGCACAGGCAACTGGCAGCTGTATTCTCACCCAGGTAAGGTGCCGCTTCTCTCTGTGCCAATGATTGACAGTCATTCAACAAGCATTTCTTGAACATTTTGTATGCATCTATGAACTTCTAAGAGCTCACATGCTAGAGAACGAGGCATATGCAATTTAATATTGTGCAGAAATGCAAAGGAAGAGGCAGCCAGTCCAAAAGAAGACTTCCAAGAAAAGGTGATGCCTGACATGAATTTTCAAGATGGAAGGAAAAACATTCCATCAAAAAGCAGAGGTACAGGAATAAGTAACACCATGCAATGTTACTGTGGTACATTTTATAAGTACAACAAAAATAGCTCCCTGAGAATAATTGAACTCCTTGAAAAATAAGAACCATGTTTGTAGCTGGGTATAGTGCACGTGTCTGTAATCCCAGCACTCTGAGAGGGTGAGGCCAGAGGATCTCAAGTTTGAGCCCAGTCTGGGCAACTGAGTGACTTAGCAAGACCCTGTCCCAAAATAAAGAACAAACATGGGTTGGGAATGTAGCTTAGAGTGAAGGCCATCTGTATTCATGGTTTTGGAATCTGTGGATTTGATCAATTGCAAATCAAAAATATTTGGGAAAAATACTGCACTTTCACTGAAAATATACAAACCTTTTTCTTGTCATTATTCCCTAAATAATATATAGTACAAAACTATTTACATTGTACATTATTAAAGTACAACAGCATTTACATTGTATTTGGTGTTGCAAATAATCTAGAGATAATTTCAAATATACAGGAGGATGCACATAGGCTCCACGCTGATACTACACCATTTCATAGAAAGGATTTGAGCATCTGTGGAGTTCAGTATCTGCAGGTGGTCCTGAATAGTGATATACCTCACGGATAGACACCACAAACTATCAACTGTTTCCAAACTGTCTTCTATGGCGGAAAGCTGTGTGGGGGAAATCATTCACTCTGACTGAGTGTACACACTTATCCTAGTGACTTGTCTCCTTGTCATCCGTGGTCTCCTGGGAACTTGATTTGCCCACAGGTTGTGCCTTCTACTCACCCTTCTGGCCCTGGCATGCAGGACAGATTAGGGTAGCTGGACACTTGCTCCTGCTCTTGCTCCTACTGGCCCTGTCTCGGACTGACCAAGCTGCAGGTTTTCTGTGTCACTAGTGCCCCCTGCAGGCGAAAAAAAGCAGGGCCCTGATTTCCCCACTTGCCTTGCTACTTGCTGAGTCTCACTGCCTCATTACTGACTGCTCTAGGTCTGGCAGATGGCACATGGCTCTGTTAGTGAGCTTCACAGAGCCACACTACATTGAAGCTAAGTGTATGGTTCAGGCAAATGACTCAAGAGCCACTGCAGGAGGCCGGTAGGGGGCTCAGGGTACCCTAACCCCTATTTTCCCCTGCTGTGTATGGCTCCATGTGAAATTTCATTCTAAAATCACCATACTATAGGATTACAACTTGTCAATATATGACTTAAAAAGAAAAAGGAAATCACTGCTGTAACACTGAAAGACTTTTTATAAACTTCCCTGACTGTAGTGAGAAGAATATCCTCTTCCAAGCAGAGAGCTTCTTGGAAATTTCTCTCATCTCAACCCTGCACTTCCAACCCTTTTCCTTTACTCCGTGGCCCATGCTTTCCCTACTCTTACCTGTTTCTTACTGTTTATAAGCTCTTGATGTTAGGGGCACAAATAGCCTCCATACTACAATAACTAAGGTTGAAAATTCTCTACTCACCTTTCGTATGGAACTTTTTCGTGCTCACTTCCACGAGGTTTATACTCACGGTTCTTGGACTTGCATGAGCATCAGAATCACCTGGAGAATTTGTGAAACAGAGTATAGGGTCACTGTCAGACCTGAGGTGGTTCAGCAGGCTCTAGGCTTTTAACGACTCCTGGATGACTCGAAACTACAGGTCCAGAGACCACACTTTGAGAACCACTAGTTGATATAAATATAAACTAAAATGAGTGTAAGTCATTCTTGAAGTTCCAAGAACACAGATGAGCCTAAGAACATAAGGAAAAGGCAACACTGAGTAGTGGATGGTGACTTTGCTCAGCTTGGGAGTAGAGAAAGCCTGAAAAGTAAGATGGTGGCAGGAGAGTTAGTAAAGACAGGGATTGCTGGGGATAAGATTAGGAGGTGAGAGGGAAGGGTAAATGTTACACAGGAACTCATAAACTTGTTAAAAAGTATATCAAGCTAAGGATGATTTTTAAATATTATCACATATATTCATTCACTTGTTCACAAGATATTTGTGCCTGCTACTTTCAGAGCCCAACGTGCAGCATTCTAGATACAAAAATAGTTCATTCCCCATAATTTCTATAGTTAGGTGAGCCAAATACATGCACAAAGTCCAGGTGGAATAGCAAAGGAGACAACGGAGGCAGCAGAAGTAGTGGAGGGAGCCGTGATGGAGGTGGGGGTATTGCGAATGCGGGGATAGAGGTATTTGTGCTGGTGGTGGTATTGGTGACTCGTGGTGAGGGAGAGGTTGTGTATTAATAAAAACAGTGGTATTGGGGTGGAGGCTGTGTTGTTTTCACTGGTGCTGCTACTAGTGGAGATGGTGGTGATGATAATAGTAGTAACTCTCTCCAGAGTTCCACCTAGGTGCCAGCTTTGAGAATAAGAACTTTCCAGACTTTCTTTACTCCCCAATAGTACAATGACACAGGCATTCTCACCTCTGCTTTGTAGATGTGGGAATCCAATTTGTCCACACCCATGAAGCTCATAATTAAGTGGAAAATCAAGATTTATATCCAGGTATGTCTGACTTCAGTGTCTCAGCCCTCGGCCAGCCCGACTCTCTCATCTCAGTCTTTGCTGCACCAGATGTTTTCAGAGGAACTGGGATTAAGTCTGAGGAAAGTTTGTGTTAGTATTATAGACAGCTAAGCTACACAGAGATAGTATAGGCAGTCAGATGGGGCTAGGCACACAAAGGAGTCAGTGCAGAGGATGAGAAAACATTACAACTGTGGCTGGAGGCACGTTTCCTACATGACCAGTCCTACATGCCTCCCCAAGGGATGGGCAATGAATTAAACATTATACTATCATTGGTATCACCTAGCCCAATAAAATCTAGATAGACATCAGTCACCCAGGTGGTTGAGCAGGATCTCCTGACCCATATCCTAAAAAGGTCCTTGTTCTTTTCATGCACACTTGTTATGTGACCTGCTTCCCCACTGGATCAGTATTACTTAAGTGGTGATAGTTGTAATCTTATTAGTTGACCATAATTTTGACCCATGTTGTACCCAGCTCGTGATTTTGCTCTATAAAACTTCCTCTGTGAAGTGGGGTCCACAGCAACCCACTTTCAGATTCCCTCCTGTCTCTCAGGAGCTATCTCTCTCAATAAATTCTTTTCTACTCTTCACCTCCATTGTTCCTTAGAATTCATTCTTCAGTTTTGGGGAACACAAACTCAGTGTATCTGACATCTGCCAGGCTGGGAGTTATATTACCTCCGGTATATCATTCGGTCAAATGCCCCGGGGGATGTATTTCTCCTGCTATGATGCTGATGAACAAGGTAGAAGCAGTGTTCAGAGTTTGAGACTTAAGACTACTGGATGAAAATAATTATTTGTAGTGAATTAAAACGTTAAAGTTCTCTTGGGTTTCCTCAAGACTTGAACAGTATAAAAGGATACAGATGCCAACAAGAGCATGCTGTGATGGCTTTCCTCATGATAGCGCACACTGCTTTCTCCAGTGTGTTCTTTTATTTTGGTTTCCCTCTTTTACTTCTCCCAAGTTCACCCTGCAGAGCCAGTTTCTTCTTTACTCTTCACTTTTACTTTTTCAAATCGACTTTCCTACTGTTTTTCACTCATTTCGTTCAATTCTTGTTTGAAAAGAGAAGAACCTGGAATCTAATTCCAGAAGGAGAGGCGAGCAACCCAAAAACCCAGGAATGTTTAATTAAGTAACCATTTTTAGAAGGAGCTATCTGACAACAGGCTGAATTTACACCCTTGGCCTAGGAGATTTGGCTACCCTTAATCTAGCCACAAGAGCTCAGACCTGAAATTAGACTAAGAAGATGTGAATGGAGGAGGTGGAATTAATTACATGGAGGTGAATTAATTATATGTAAAACATCTATTAGTTACAGGGCTGCTGGTTTTGTCCCAAATTTTTCTCCCTGAGAGCTTCAGTAAAGAATATAATTTGTTCTTAGTTCTAATTGTTTTTTATTTGAAGAGAAGGTGAGGAAATTTTGGACCTGAAACTGGAAAACTTGAGTTTTAAGACCTCTGAATTGCTAGAGGTAAAATAAACTCATTTGGCAAGACTAGAGTGAGGCTTTCATAGTCAACTACCAAGGATTAAGGAGTTCATGAACTAATAAAGTTATGTACACAGTTACATGTATTTGTTGTGCATGTGGTGAAAAAGCACATATTTATGCAGGTTCATCATGTTTACACAGAGTATCTGGGGGTAGGAGATCAAGGCAGTGGCAAGAGTTCAAGGATAAAGCAGAGATCAGAGAGACAAAGGGCTAGAACCCAGAAGGTTCGCATGGCAGAAGCACAGCCCAGAAGCCAGAGCAAACTTGCCTGAATTGCTCTTGTCAGAGTCACCAATTACTTCTATGTTGCAAAATCTATGTCTGCAAAATCTTCTATGTTGCAAAATAAGTTCTCAGTCCCCAGCATATTTACCTATCAGCCAGCTGGCAAAACTGATCATTTCTTCTTGAAATGTTTCCAAGATTCCCACTCTGTCAGATCATCCCTGCCTCAATGGCTGCTTCTTAATCTCCTTTGCTAAGTCCTCCTTTTCTCCCTGACTTCTAAATTTTGGAAGCCCTGAGGGCTTTTCATTGCTTCTCTATAAATATTGACTTCCTTAGTGGTATTATTCAGTCCCATAGATTTAAATAATTATATATTTTGAAAGTTCCCAAATCAGCATTTATGCGCATACTCTAAAACTTAAACTTTTTTTTCATAATTTCACATTTAGATACTTGTCTACTTTGTATCTCCACCTGGATAGCTTAAAAGGGATGTGAAAGTTTCCCAAACAAAACTGGTTTCTGCTGCCCTCTTTTTTCCCCCAGGTTCTTCCGTCTCGTGAAGGGATCCCCACGCAGCATAGCCAGGAATCCACATTTTCTTACTTTAGAGTCGGACTGCTAAAATCAAAATAGGGAACATAAATGCAATGACCCTGTCTGCCCATTGCCTTCTACAGTTATTAACAGTGGACGGAAAAAAACTCAAGTTCCTTGCTCTTCCACAAAATGGGCCCCAAACAGAGGAAACTGACATACAGTAGGTGACCACCAGCTAATCACATTGGAAATGTCAACCTCAGGCTACTGCCAGGAGGAGGCTTCCAAGGACAAAAACGCAGGAGTTCGGAGCTCTTGCATTTCAGCTATTTTTGGAGAAGCTGGTTGGGGGGCGGGGTTATGAAGGCAGAAAGTGAACAAATCAAGAGTAACACCATTGGAAGCAAATTCAGGCTGAGCCTGAGACAGGCACAATTCTCCTGAGGCACAAGCTTAATGGGGCGCTGGCAACTCCTGCAGTTATGCTGCTAATGACCC
>RJWT010010628.1:0-24018 GCA_004365215.1 Cuniculus paca
GGCTACTTTATAAAGAGAAGAGGGTTATTTAGCTCATAGTTTTAGAGGTTTAAGGTCATCTGGTGATGGTTTTCTTGCTGACAGAGTTCTAAAGTGGCACAGAGTATCACATGGCAAGAGACGGGGAGTATGTATGTATCTGTGCGTCTGTCTAGTCTCTCTCTCTCTTCTTCTAAAGCCACAGGATGCAATCTTAAGGACTCCACTTTAGTAGCCTCACCTAATCCTAATCACCTCCCAAAGACCCACTATCAACCATGTAAACATATTAAGCATCCACTGTCTTAATACATCATAATGGAGATTAAATGTTGACACATGAGACCTTGAGGGACATGCAACCAATAGTTCAAACCATAGCAGTACACCTGCAAATGTTAGTGCAAGTAGCAATCATAGGAGGCATTTTTTTCCTGCTGTTTTACAACAGACTTTTGTTACCTAACAATGTGTTGTAAATTGACATGATTTTTAATTATTAAGAGATTCTACTTCCAGCTGGGCGTGGTGGCTCACGCCTGTAATCCCAGCACTCGGGAGGCTGAGACAGGCGGATCATTGTGAGTTGGAGACCAGCCTGGGCTACAAAGTGAGCTCAAGGCCAGCCTGAACGGCATAGTGAGACCCTGTCTCAAAAAGACAAGGGCTGAGGATTTAGCTCAGTGGCCTAAGTGCCTGCCTGGCAGGTGTGAGGTCATGAGTTTGATCCCTGGTGCTGCAAAAAAAAAAAAATTTTTTTTTTGTTTAGAACGGATGAGTTGCTGGGTGTGGTGGTACGTGCCTGTAATCCTAGCACTTGGGAGGCGGAGGCAGGAGGATTGTTGTGAGTTCGAGCCAGCCTGGGCTGCAAACTGACCTGAAGGCCAGTCCCAATGGCATAGGGAGACCCTGTCTCTAAAAGACAAAACAAAACAAAACAAACAAAAAACAAACAAACAGACAAGAATGTACAAGTTGCCCTTCAGAAGGCTTTTTAAAAAGGTTTATTTTTATTTATTCATGTTTGCAATACATAATGAATACACTTACTGTTGGGTGTTGATAAATGTACATATCTATCTTAATCTTTTCTGCTTCTACTTGCCCTCTCCTCCTCCCTTGTCCCTCCAGCCTTTGGTGCCAACCTCATTTGCAAGAGATGTGTCTTCCTGTTTCCTATTTTCTCTTTTCCAATGAGATTTTATTGGTATATTTTAGATATACCTAATGATCACATTCGTCATAGGGAATTTGTACCTGTACATGACATAATTTGATTCTTTCTTTTCCATCCCCTTATCCTCCCTTCTGTCCCTTCTTCCCTCCCCATTTGTTGGTTTCTATGAGGTGACAGGTCCCAAAAATGAGGTGTGGTGAATGAAAAGAAAATGAGAGAGAGAGAGAAAGAGAGAGAGAGAGAGAGAGAGAAAGAGAGAGGGAGAGAGATGAAAGTTATGGGGCGGGGGCATAGTCTCTAGAACTGAAGCCTCAATCATAGTTTTTTTTGGATATTTACTAAAGTCTTCTCTTTATAGAAAGTAGAAGTAGGAAATGGGAGGGGTAAAGCACAGATAAGCGAGAACTTAATTGTTCAACTATTCCAGGGACCATCTTTGGCTATGTCTGGCCTTCACGTTTACTGTTCTTTTTGACATACCTTAGCAAAGGATCTTGTGCTGTCCCAGCAGCATTCCACTGGAGCTTAGGTCCTGCTTTCATTTCCTTTTATACTATGCTTTAGCAAGACTTCCTCCAGAACAGTCATGTAACCTAGCAGAGCTCAGAGTCCATGGAGTTACAAGAGGTAAGGTTAATTTAAGACATCTTTTCCCATACCCATTTACAAAAGCTTTGTTTCCATTTTTCTTCTTTTCTCATTCACTTTTTCCCTTCTTTCCTTTCCCCTTCTTCCCTCCCTTGTTCTCCTTCCCATTGGAACATTTTCTTCCTATTTCACAATGTCTATTATACACTTAGGTCCTTATTTATACTTTTAGTTTCTCACACCAGAGAAGCAATGTGGTATTTACTCATGTGTGTCCAATTTATTTCACTTAAGAGTATGGTCTCAAAGTGCATCCATTTACCTAGAAATGCCTCAAGCTTATCCTTCTTTATGGCAGAGTAGTACTCCATTGTATAAAAACTCCACATCTTTTTTATCTACTCACCAGTTGATGGGCTTGTGGGTTGTTTCCAAGATTTTGCTATTACAAACTGTGCCACTGTAAACATGGGTGTGCATATATCACTGTGGTATTATGCTTTTAATTCTTTTAGGAAGATATCAAGAAGGGGAATATCTGAGTCAAGTTGAACCTCTAGTCCTAGTTTTTTTTAGGAATCTCCACATTAATTTCCACAGTGGTTGCACCAATCTACACTCCTACCAACAGTGGAGAAGGATTCTCCACTGCCCTGCCTGCATTTATTATTGGTTGCTTTCTTGATAATAGCCATTCTTTCTGAGGTCAGATGGAATCTCAGCATTGTTTTAACTTGCATCTCTTGAATGACTAGTGATGCTGAACATTTTTTCATATATTTACTTGCTATTTGTATTTCTTCCTTTGAGAAGTGTGTATTCATCTCAGATGCCCATTTTTGGACTGGGTCTTTAAATTTGTGGGGGTCTGATTTTTTTTTTCTTTTTTGCGGCACTGGGGATTGAACTCATGACCTTGCACTTGCCGGGCAGGCGCTTAGACCGCTGAACTAGATCCCCAGCCCTGTTTTTGAGACAGGGTCTCACTATGCCATTCACGCTGGCCTTGAGCTCACTTTGTAGCCCAGGCTGGTCTCGAACTCACAGCAATCTGCCTGTCTCAGCCTCCCAAGTGCTGGGATTACAGGTGTGAGCCACCATGCCCGGCTAGATTTTTTTTGAGTTCTTTATATATTCTAGATAGTAATTCTTCATCTGAGTAACAGCTGGCAAAATTTTTTTCCCATACTGTGGGTTGTCTCTTTACTCTGTTGGTGGTTTCTCTTGTTGTAAAAAGCTTTTTAATATGATGAGATTCCAGTTGTTGATTCTTTGTGGTAGTTCCTGTGCAATTGGTATTTTGTTCATAAAGTCTTTGCCTACACCAGTGTCTTCAAGAGTTTTACTTATTCTATCTTCCAGCAGCTTTAATGTTTCTGCTTTAATGTTTAGATCTATGGTCCGTTTGAATTTTAGTTTAGTGTATGGCAAGAGATACGGTTCTAATTTTAGTCTTTGGTATGTGGAAAGCCAGTTTTTCTAGCACCATTTATTAAAGAGGCTGTCTTTCTTCCAGTGAATGTGTTTGGCATGTTTGTCAAAGGTAAGATGGCCAAGAGTGGTTGGAGTTGTTTCTGCATCTTCCAATCTGTTTCATTGATCCTCGGGTCTGGTTTTTTTTTTTTTTCAGTACCATGCTATTTTTATCACAGTAACTTGGTAAAATAATTTCAGATATGGGACTGTGATGCCCCCTGCCTTGGCCTTGTCACTCAGAATTGCTTTGGCCATTCTAGGTCTTTTCTGGTTCCAAATTAATTTTAGGAATGTTTTCTGTAGTTCTTTGAGATATCCTGTTGGAGTTTTGATCAGAATTGCATTAAATCTGTATAACTTTTTTTTGGTGGTGTTGGGGGATCAAACCCAGGGCTTTGTGCATACAAGGCAAGAGCTCTACCACTGAGCCACATCCCCAGCCCTGTATAACGATTTTTGAAGTATGGTCGTTTTCACTGTATTGCTTCTAAGAGCAAGGAATATCTTTCCATTTTCCGTTATCCTCTTCAATCTCCTTTTTCAGAGCACTGTAGTTTTCAATGTAGAGGTTTTTTACGTTCTTCATTAGATCGACTCGTAGGTATTTCATTTTTTTGGATGTTACTGTGAAAGGTATTGTTTCTCTAATTTTTCTCTCAGTGAGTCTGTTTTTTGCATGTAGGGAAGCTATTGATTTCTTAGTGTTGACTTTGTGCCCTGGTATGCTACTGAATTTGGTTATTAAATGTAGAAATCTTCTGGTGAAGTTTTTGGGGCCTTCTAAGTAGAGTATCATGCCATCCATGAATAATGATAATTTAACTTCTTCCTTTGCTCTCAGTATTCTGTTTATTTCTTTCTCTTTTTTAATTGCTCTGGCTAATGTTTCCAGAACTATATTGAATAGGAGTGGTGACAGGGGGCATCCTTGTCTTGTTCCTGATTTTAGAGTGAAAGCTTTCATTTTTTTTGACTATTTAGTATGATGTTGACTGTTGGTTTGTCATAGATGGTTTTTATCAGGTTGAAATAAAGACCATCTATTCTAATTTTCTGTATGGTTTTTGTCATGAATAGGTGTTGGACTTATCCAAAAGTTTTTCTACATCTATTGAGATGACCAAGGCTGGGGATTTAGCTCAGAGGCACAAGCGCCTGCCTGGCAAGTGTGAGGTCATGAGTTTGATCCCCAGTACAAAAAAAAAAAAAAGACAAGCATATGTTTTTGTCCTTGGTTCTGTTAATAAAGTGTATTGCATTTATTAATTTACATATGTTGAATCATTGCTGCATTTCTGAGATGAATTCTATTTGGTTATGTTGTATAATCGGCTTTATGCTTTTTAAAAATTTTTTTTAATTTTAAGGAAAATAGAACAAAACAAAACAAAATAAAGCAAAACAAAACAGAATAGAGTCAAACACAATATAACATTTCAGAACAGAACACTGCAAGCAATACAGGTCTTCAAACATAACAACAGGAAATTAACAATGGTTACCCTAGTGTCTCTTGCCTTCTTCAAAATGGTTGTTTATACATTTACAGACAACAAACTCAAACAAAACAAAATAATATAAAACCAGATAAAACAAAAGAGTGAAAGCATTACAGGCCTTCAAGTCAGACAACAAGAAACTGACAATGGCTACCATAATGTCCCCTGTTTTCTTCAAAAGAGCTGTTCCTATCTTCTCATATTGCAATCAAATAGTAGAAAAGAGACTTAAACCAATCAAATCAAAGAATAAAAGCACCATTGGACTTCAGAATGTTTTCCCCATATTTATCGGGAATTTTGTATCTTATTGAGTCTTTCAGTTTCTTACACTAGGGAGACGATGCGGTGTTTACACATGTGAATTTGGTTTATTTGACTTATGAGTATGGTCTCAAGTCGCATCCATTTACCTATAAAAGCCTCAGTGTGATCATTCTTTATAGCTGAATAGTACTCCATTGTATAAAAGTACCATATCTTTTTTATCCATTCCTTGATTGATGGGCATTTGGGTTGTTTCCAAGATTTGGCTATTACAAATTGTGCTGCTATAAACATGGGTGCACATATATCACTGTGGTAAGATGATTTCACTTCTTCTGGAAATATGCCCAGAAGCGGAATAGCTGGGTCAAATGGGACTTCCAGTCCTAGCTTTTTGAGAAACCTCCAGACTGATTTCCACAGTGGTTGCACCAGTGTACACTCCCACCAACAGTGGAGAAGGGTTCCTTTTTCCCCACAGCCTCTTCAGCATTTATTGTTGGTGGTTTTCTTGATCCTGGCCATTCTTTCTGGAGTGAGATGAAATCTCAGAGTTGTTTTAATTTGCATTTCTCTAATGACCAATGATGCTGAACATTTTTTCATGTATTTATTTGCCATTTGTATTTCTTCAGAGGAGAAGTGTGTTTTCATCTCAGATGCCCAGTTTTGGATTGGGTCTTTGAATTTTGAGGGCCTGATATTTTTTAATTCTTTATATGTTCTAGATAGAAGGCCTTTGTCTGAAGGGTAGTTAACTAAAATTTTTTCCCAATTTGTGGGTTTTCTTTTTAATCTGCTGGAGATTTCTATTGACATGCAAAAACTTTTTAACATGACAAGATCCCAGTTGTTGATTCTGGGAAGTTTTTCCCATGTAGTTTGGCTTTTGTTCATGAATTCTCCACCTACCCCTATGTCTTCAAGATTTCTACCTACTTTGTTTTCCAGAAGATTTAGTGTTTCTGTTTTAATATTAGGTCTTTGATCCATTTTGACTTTAGGTTCGTGCATGGTGATAGGCTTGGGTCTACTTTTAGTTTTTGGTATATGGAAAGCCAGTTTTTCCAGGACGACTTATTAAAGAGGCTATCTTTCTTCCAGTGAACGTGTTCAGTCCCTTTGTCAGAGATAAGGTGGCTGAGTGTGTTTGTAGGTGGGGTTGTATCTTGTAATCTATTCCATTGATCCTCAGGTCTGTTTTGATTCCAGTACCATGCTGATTTGATTACAGTAGCTTTGTAGTATAATCTCAAGTCTGGGATTGTGATGCCTCCTGTCCTGCCTTTGCTGCCCAGAGGTGCCTTTGCTATTCTAGGTCTCTTCTGGTTCCATATGAAATTTAAGAATGATTTCTCCAGCTCTGTGAGGTATGCTAATGGTATTTGGATGGGAATTGCATTAAATGTGTATAATAATTTTGGGAGAATGGCCATTTTCACAATGTTTGTTGTTCTTATCCATGAACATGGAATGTCTTTCCATTTTCTGAGATCCTCTTTGATTTCTTTTTTCAGAGTACTGTAATTTTCATTGAATAGATCTTTTGCTTCCTTTGTTAGGTTGATTCCTAAGTATTTCATTTTTTTGATGCTATTTCAAAGGGCGTGGTTTCTCTTATTTCTCTCTCAGTGAGTTTGTTGTTTGTGTACAGGAATGTGATTGATTTCTCAGTATTGACTTTGTACCCAGCTACATTATTGAATTTGGTTATGATATTCAGAAGTCTTTCTATGGAGTTTTGTGGGTCTTCTAGGTAGAGTATCATGTCTGCAAATGGTGATAATTTAACTTCTTCCATTCGTATCCTTATTCCTTTTATTTCTGTCTCTTGTCTAATTGCTCTGGCTAATGTTTCCAGCACTATATTCAATAGGAGTGGTGATAATGGACATCCTTGTCTTGTTCCCAATTTTAGGGTGAAAGCTTT
This sequence comes from Cuniculus paca, assembly GCA_004365215.1. Lineage (NCBI taxonomy): Eukaryota > Metazoa > Chordata > Mammalia > Rodentia > Cuniculidae > Cuniculus > Cuniculus paca. The sequence goes on from RJWT010010628.1 coordinate 6,917, forward strand.
CACTTTTGACCATTTAGTGTGATACTGGCTGTTGGTTTGTCATAGATGGCTTTTATCAGATTGAGGTAAAGGCCATCTATTCCAACTTTCTGTCAGGTTCTTATCATGAAAGACTGTTGGACTTTATCAAAAGCTTTTTCTGCACCTATTGAAATGACCATGTGGTTCTTATCTTTGGCTCTATTGATATGGTGTGTTACATTTATTGATTTGCGTATGTTGAACCGTCCTTGCATTCCTGGGATGAGTCCCGCTTGGTCATGGTGTATAATCTTCTTGATGACTTGCTGGATTCTGTTTGCCAGTATTTTATTGAGGATTTTTGCATGTATGTTCATTAGAGAGATTGGCCTGTAGTTCTCTTTTTTGGTTGGGTCTTTCTCTGGTTCTGGTATTAGTGTAATACTTGCTTCCAGGAATGATTTAGGGAGACTTGCTTCCCTTTCAATTACATTGAAGAGTTTGAGGAGTGTTGGCATTAAGTCTTCCTTGAATTTCTTGTAGAATTGAGCTGTGAATCCATCAGGACCTGGACTTTTCTTGGTTGGTAAGGTTCTAATGACATTTTCAATTTGTTTAACTGAAATTGGGTTACTCAGTAGTTTTACCTCTTCTTGATCCAGTTATGGTAATTCATATGTTTCTAGAAATCTGTGCATTTCTTCAGTGTTATTGAACCTATGAGAGTAAAGATTTTCGAAATAGAAATTGATGATCTTCTGTATTTCCACAGGGTGGGTAGTGATTTCACCCTTTTCATTCCTTATTGCATGGATTTGAATTTTTTCTTTCCTTTTTTAAATAAGGTTGGCTAGGGGCTTATCAATTTTATTTACTCTTTCAAAGAACCAGCTCTTTGATTTGTTGATTCTTTGTCCCTTCTTTTGGCTTTGGGTTGGGCTTGTTCTTCTTTTTCTAGATATTTGAGGTGTAACATCAGATTATTTATTTGTGTTCATTCCATTTTCCAGATGTGGGAATTCACCACAATAAATTTCCCTCTGAGGACTGCTTTCATTGCATCCCACATATTCCGGTAAGTTGTGTTTGTATTTTCATTTACTTGTAGATATTGTTTAATTTCTTCTTTAATTTCCTCTTTGACTCACTGATTGTTCAGGGGTGTATTATTTAATTTCCATGTGTTTATGTATTTTTTGCAGTTTCTTTTGTCATTAATTTCCAGTTTGATGGTACTGTGATCAGATAGTATGCATGGGACAATTTTGATTCCTTTGCATTTACTTAAGCATGTTGTATGGGCTAATATATTGTCTATTCTAGAGAATGTACCATGTGAAGCTGAGAAGAATGTATACTCTGATGTTGTTGGGTGGAAAACTCTGTAGACATCTACCAGGTCCATTTGTTCACAGGTTTGATTCCGTTCTGTTATTTCTTTGCTGGTTTTCTGTCTAGTTGATCTGTCTCTTTGTGTCAAGGGTGCGTTAAGGTCTCCCATTATAATTGTGTTATTGCTTATTTGATTTTTCATTTCTATTAATATTTGTTTTATATAGTTGGGTGCTCCCATATTTGGTGCATATATATTTAAGATTGTTATTTCTTCCTCTTGGAGTTTTCCCCTAACCAGTATGTAGTGAACTTCTTTGTCTCTTTTGACCATTATTGATTTCAAGTTCAGATCGTCTGTGAACAGAATAGCTACCCCTGCTTTTTTTTGGCTCCTGTTGCATGGAGTATTGTTTTCCATCCTTTGACTTTCAGTCTATGAATTTCCTTTTGGGTTAGATTGGTTTCTTGTAGACAGCATATGGTAGGATGTTGTTTCTTGATCCATTCTGTCAGTCTGTTTCTTTTGATTGGTGAATTGAGGCCATTTAAATTAATGGTTATAACTGATATATGCTTTCTTGTTTTAGTCATATTATCTTTCTGCAGTGGTTTCTTTACCTTTTCCCTCCACTTAATTGTTTGCCCTGCTTGGTGTTTTTCTTCTGTTGATGTTTTTCACATTGTAGCTGTTTTCATGTCTATCTAGAGTATGTTTCAGTATTCTTTGCAGTGTTGGTTTGGTGGTCATGAAGTTCTTCAGCTGCTCTTTGTCATGGAAGTATCTTATTTCTCCATCAATTTTGAAGGATAGTTTTGCAGGGTTCATCAGTCTGGGTTGGAAGTTGTTTTCCTTTAGAACTTGAAATACTTCATTCCATGCTCTTCTTGACTTCATTGTTTGTGTTGAGAAGTTTGCTGTGATTCTGATGGGCTTTCCTTTATAGGTGATTTACTTCTTTTCTCTCACAGCTTTTAATATTCTGTCCTTATGTTGTATATCTGGAATGCTGATTACTATTATATCTGGGTGTTGATTTATTTTGGTCATGGCTATTTGGAGTTCTATATGCTTCACTTATCTGTATATCAGTTTCATTTCCCATGTTTGGGAAATTTTGAGCCACGACTTCTTTAAATAGTGATTTTATATCGTTTGTGTTTTCTCCTTCTTTTTCATTTACACCTATGAGTCTTATCTTGTTTTTCTTTGTGTCATCTTGCAGTTGCTGAATTGCTATTTCCTGATTCCTTGTTATTTTTAAAAGATGTTTCCTTTCTTCCTTGCTAGCTGCCATCATGTCTTCAAGGTCTGAAATTCTATTTTCACATTCACTGAGGTGGCTTTGCTAGCTTTTGATGGCTTTCTTGATTTCCTGGATATCTCTTTGAATGTGTTTCATGCATTCTAATTCTTTCTTGTATTCTTCATTCAAGGTTTCCATCCTTTTGCTATGTTCCTTTATTTTTCCAACTACATCTTCTTTAGATGTGCTTAGCATTTCTTTCATTACAGTTATGATCTCTTGTTTTACCTGGGAAATCATTTCTGATCTCAGTTCCTTTAAAGTTTCATAGAGTTGTTTCTTTACTTCAGTTGCTATCATTTCAGAAGTTTCAGGTGTGTGGCTCATATTTTCTTCTGTGTCTGTGTCTCTTTGGCTTGTTTAGGAAGGACTGAAGGTGTAAGATTGCATTTTGCTCTTTCGTTTTGTCATTTTCCTGTATTCCACTGTGGCAGGAGAATCCAACATGCACAGTTGAGGTGCCAAGGCTAAGTGAAACTCACAGTGCATGCCTTCAGCTCTAGCCAAGACTACCACTGTGACTGTTCTTTTGCTTGCGATGTCTGGGAAGAGCCCAGCCAGGACACCAGAGAAGCTCTATGTGTCCCAGGTTGATGGTGGGAGAGGTGCAGGTCCTTATGGATCTGGTCGCAAGGTCCTAAGCTGCATGACTAGGTGGAATTCGCTGTGCACTCTTTCAACTCAAGCCGGGCCCAGAGCAGCAGCTGCTACGCTGGTCTGGGTGACCCAGCGGGGCCCAGGCAGGACCCTAGGGATGCTCCGAATGTCCCAGACTGATCGGGGATGGGTGCAAATTCCTACTGTTCTCATGGCCAGGTCCCAAGGTGCACACCTAGGTGGAATTCATTGCGCGCGCCTTCAACTCAAGTGGGGCGAAGAGCAGCAGGTGCTAAGCTGCTCTGTGTGAATGGGCGGGGCTCAGGTAGGACCCTAGGGATGCTCTGAATGTCCCGGGCTGATGGGGGATGGGCGCAAATTCCTACTGCTCTGGTGACCAGGTCCCAAGGTACATGGCTAGGTGGCATTTGCTGTGCATTTCTTCAACTCAATCTGGGCCCAGAGCAGCAGCTACTATACTGCTCCGGGTGAATCTCCCTTGTCATTTTTAAGAGGTATTTTCTTTCATGTTCACTAGCCTCAATCTTGTGTTCAAAATCTGAAAATATTATTATTATTTTTTTTTTGGCAGCACCGAGGATTGAACTGATGATCTTACGCTTGCCGGCAGGCGCTTAGACTGCTGAGCTAGATCCCCAGCCCTCAAAATCTGAAAATCTATCTTCAGTTTCATTCAAGAAATTTTTCCAGCTTTCAAAGGAATTTTTAATTTCCTGGATATCTGTTTGAATCTGTCTGATGCATTCTGTTTCTTTCCTATATTGTTCATTCAAAGTTTCCATCATTTTCCTATGCTCCTCTATTTTTTCTGTTTATGTCTTCTCTAGCTATGCTGAGCAATTCCTTCATTATGGACTTTCTTTCTTTCTTTCTTTCTTTCTTTCTTTCTTTCTTTCTTTCTTTCTTTCTCTCTTTTCCCAAAGAGATTATTTCTGATCTGATTTCCTCTTTAGCCTCATGGATTCATTCCTTTACTTCACTTGGTATCTTTTTGGAAATTTCATATGTGTGTCTTCCAGTTTATTTTATGTCTATGTCTCCTGTACTTGTTCTGGGATGGGCTGGAGGTCTGAGATTGCATTTTGCTTTTTTATTTTGTCATTTTTGCCTGTTGGTTCATATTTTGGTCTTTTAAGTCTTGCTACTTTTACCTGTGCCTCATGTGCACTGTTGTCAGGGTCCTAGTATGTGGCTGGTGTTCCCCTGTCACAGGTCATGTGGTGTAGGTAGGGGGCCAGTCATCTGAATTCCTCCTGTTGGGCTAGTTGGAGTGTCCTGGGTTCTTTTCCAGTTGGCTAGCTTAGAGGTACTGATGTGAACCAACCACTGACTTGTATTATTATTGCTGCTTCAGGCATTTCCAGGCTGCTAGTCCCACCTGTCCACCATGTGTGCCCCAGCTGAGTTCTACTATGTCACTGGGGGTCTCACAGGCCCATTATGGTCTCCTGGATGGAGGGCAGGGACAGCGGTGTGGTGGGTTGCAGGCCCACTGTGGTCTCCTGGGTGGACGGCAGGATCAGTGGTGTGGCTGCAGGCCCTTCACAGTTACCTGGGTGGAAGGCATGGTCACTAGCACAGTCGCAAGCCCACTGCAGCCCCTTTCCTATTGTGTAGTTTTATAAACTTTCATTATTTCAGTTAACAAGTATTTAAGAAGTATATCTGGACACTGGAGGTACAAGTATGAATTGGTCATAGTTCCTACCCTTATCTTTTCCTACTTGCCCACTTTAAAATTTTGCCTCTGTTGGTTGATAACTTACTTTCTCTTACTTATTTATTTAAAGGACTGGGATTTGAACACTGGCCTTTACACTGAACTACTTCCCCAGATTTTTTTATTTTTCATTTTAAGACAGGGTCTCACTAATTTGGATAGACTGGCCTCGAACTTGCAGTCCTATCTGAAGCCTTCCTGGTAACTGAAATTACAGGTGTGTGCCAACACACCTGGCTTCTCTATTTATGTATTCTCTATCATTTACTGTTGTTCCTTTTTTTTATTGCTGTTTAGGTATATCTAGCCCAACATCAAATGGAATCGTTTAGGCAGGGATTAATATCTGTAGCTGATGTGTACACTGAGGCTCAAAGAGATAAATAGTGTTTCCTTAGTTTACAGACAAGCATTCCTAATTTTTGGGGCTACTGTAAAGCATTGTGTTTTGTTCCAGCAGGCAATAAATTACTGCTGGATCACATGAAATTGGTGATAGTTTGATTTTATGCATTGTTAGGGGAGGCATATTTCAATAATCTTGCTCTAGAGAAGATGCTTAATCCTGAAATGTGCTTCACCTAGAGTTTCAATTTAAAGCTGTGGCAATTATCTCTAACGTGTCAGGGTTGAAACTCTAAAGTTCATCTCTGGTAGGCAGCAGTTGAAATCTCGGTGGTGATTTTCAGTCTTCCCATTATTATTTAGCTTGGATCTTTGAGATTTTATGTGTGCATAAGAGATTTGAAGAAATCAATAATGACTTTGCTCTATAAGTCATTCTAAACATTGTCTTCTGACTCCTCAGTGTTCAAGACTAATTTTCTAAGCTGGGTATAGTGGTACACACCTGTAGTTCCAGCACTTGGGAGGCTGAGGCAGGAGGATTGTTGCAAGTTTGAGGTCAGCCTGGGCTACAAAATGAGCTCGAGACCAGCCTGAACTGCATAGCAAGACCTGATCTCAAAAAGACAGATACATCACATACAGTTTGGATTCAGGAGTGGAAGTCCTCACAGGAAAGGCAATGTAGCTACAGACCCCTCCCAGTGTAGTTCTGTTCTTTTAAAACTAAGTCTTATCCTGTTTCTTCTTAAATTTGATCATTTGCTAGCATGTCAAATTTGTGGCCCATAGGCTACTTCCTCCTTTTAAATTTTTTTTTTTTGTACTGGGAATTGCGCTTGCCAGGCAGGTGCTTATGCCACTGAGCTATATACCTAGCCCTCTCCCTCTTTTTAAAATGTTTTTTAAAAAGTAGAGGTTTTGTGCTGATACACATTAACTATTTTATATGTAGCCTAATAGAATTTCTCTCCACTCAATGCAGCCCAGGCAAACCAAGTCCATTAGAAACATTACTTTTAAATATTTTGTTCAATTATTATGTTTATCTGTGAGATAGTTTATCTGGTATAGGAATCAGAATTCTCTGAATGATCTTTTAAAAATATTATGGTTGGGGCTGACTGTGTAGCTTAGTGGTACTGTACCTACTCAGCAAGCACAAGACCCTAGGTTTGATTCCCAGCACTGCAAAAAACCAAAACAACGGCCATAACCAAAGTACACACCCACTCCCTTTGCAGCACTCCATTGTTGTGCATCACAAAGCCTTAGCGACAGGGACTCTGTTGGCTCCCATGTGTCCTTAGCTTATGGAGATTTTGAAAATGTCATTCTCTATCTTGCTTCAAGATTTGCATATACTGTTCCTTCTGATTAGAGTATTTAGCTCCCCACTGTCTACCTGTACTTCAGGATGTGAGTTGAAATATCACTAGAAAGTGCTTGCTAAATCTAAATTCTTTTGCTCCACCTGCTAATAGCACCCTGTTTCTTTCTTATAGATTAAGAATCAGTTTGCCACAACACACTTGAGTGGTTATCAGAGAAATGGTTGTTCCTCTCCAGATTGTCAATTTCATGAGGACAGAGCCTGGTCTTCTTTGCTCACCACATCATCCTATGCTTTATATGTTGTCTGGCTCATAGGAGGTGTTTAATAAATGTGCTGAGTAAATTAAAGGTAGGGAATGTTGTTGCATTGTGAACAGAAGAGATTCCCTAACTGAGGGACATGGTACTAAGTGAAACCATGAGATACTTTGAGATACCTGTGAAGTCATTTTACATTTTGGGTCTTCAGTTCCAAGATGTGTAGTAAGTCAGGGTTGAAATAGATGATCATTTATGTCACTTTTCACTTTCAAAATCTATGATGCTTACAATAAGGCAAGATAAAATCATGGTATGGGAAATAGTAATAAGAGACAGATATGGGGACCTGGATATTGTGTGGAATTAAGATTTTTTAACCATAGATAGTTTATGTCCTAGATTAGGAACCTGAAAAAATCAGGACACTGGAGGACAATTTTTCTAGGACAAGCAGATAGAATCAACAAGATCTGGAAATGATTACATCATGATTGAGTCTGACTAGGAGACTGGCAGGATGGGAGAGTTGTCAGGGTGCTGGATGTAGAAAGGACAAGGAGAGAGTGATCCAACAGACATAGAGAGGGTCAGATTTAAGGATTAGAGTTTTTTTTTCTCCTGATCTCTTTAGTTCCCTAGGAGGTAGAAGTGTCAAATAGCGAAGAGATCAGAGTCTTTGTGATGATCATAGGATTTCACCTCTCATCAAGTCCTGCTCTGCACGCAGATACAAGGGCAAAAGGCATTGCACATTCAAAGGCTTCTCCTAAATCCTTTCTCCTCATAGCTCTTGACAGTAGAAACTAGAATCACTCTTTAGCTACTTTTACTTTTACTGTCATATTTAATGGAGTTTCCCCCATTTAGTTTCTCTATTGATCAGATATAACTCAGGGAAAGAGGCCAGAGTCTGAAATAAAAACTTTGTGTTCTGTCTTTATTATATACGCCAAGACCTGTTTTTATATTTTCACACTGGGTCTTCTTTTTATTTTGTTTTGTTTTATTTAATTTAGTTGACTTTTCTTATTTTTTTTGAGACAGGTTCTCGCTGTGCAGTTCAGGCTGGCCTTGAGCTCACTTTGTAGCCCACGCTGGTCTCGAACTCACAATGATCCTCCTGCCTCAACCTCCTGAGTGCTAGGATTACAGGCATGCGCCACCACGCCCAGCCTTTGACTTATTTATTTAGTTTTTGGTTCCTTTGAGACAGTGTCTCACTGTGTAGTTCAGCTGGCCTTGAATTTGCTGTGTAGCTCAGGTTGGCTCCAAAGTCATGGTGGTCCTCTTGTCTCAGCCTCCTGAGTGCTGGGAGTACAACTATGTGCCACTATCCCCACCTGACATTTGTTCCTCTTTTTATAGTGATTTGTCCCTGTGAAATACCTCACTTAAATTTAGCGTGAAACCACTTGGGTCCTGGGTTAGTCCTTGTGTATGGGGTTCTGTACAAAGGCCTGTTGTACACGTGTGTCTGTGTGCCTGGTCAATGATCTTTGACAGGACATGTGAAAAACTTCCTTCAGCACTACAGACAATACACACATCTCTCTCTCTCTTCTTTTCTTCCCTGCCGTCTCTGCTTACTTCTTTGTAATGGTGTTTGAACCTAGAGCTTTCACACTGAGTTACTTCCCCAGCCCCTGCCTCCCTTTTTAAAAATTTTGAGACTGGGTGTCACTAAATTGCTTACACTGGGATTGAATTTGCTTTCTTTTTGCCTCAGTCTTCCACATTGCTGGTATTACAGGTACGCACCACCACACATACCTTTTAGGATTGACTAAGAAGGATGCTTAGGTTATTATTCAAGTGTCTTGAAGTCTCAAAATTTGAGGCTGGAATGACTTGGATCATCCACTTATTGTCTTCAGAGTTTATGTTTTTGATTTGAGACATTGTCTCAATTTGTAGTCTAGGCTGGCCTTTTTTTTTTTTTTTCTGAGAACATGTCTCACTGTATAGTTCAAGTTGGCCTTGAATGCACTATGTAGCCCAGATTGGCCTTGAACTCACAGCAATCCTCCTGCCTCAGCCTCCCGAGTACTGGGATTACAGGTGAGTGCCACCACGTCCAGCTAGGTTGGCCTTGAATTTATTTTGTATCCTAATCTGACCTCCAATTTGTGGTGATCCTCCTGCCTCACTCACTGCAGTGCAGGGATTACAGGAGTCTGCTACCGGTTTGACTTTCATAGTGTATTTTACTTACGGTAATTATTTGGACTGGAATATAATTCTAATAGACATTTCAGTGCCAGGCATGGTGGAATGTGCCTGTAATTCCAGTACTCAGGAAGCTGAAGCAGGAGGATTGAGAGTTTGAGGTGAGCCTGGGCTACACGGTGAATTAATATTTGGCCTGCACTAACAGAAGTACCCTGTCTCAGTCTCCCCCAACCTTCCCAAAAAAAGACCTTTCAAAGAAATGGCACTTCAGTCTCGTTTATATAATGCTGTGCTTCATAATAATCAGAGTGAAGGAAATCCTCAGAATGCATGAATAGGCACCAGATTAGGCCCTGTGATGTCAGGCCTTAGAACAAATTTTTATTTGACACAGCATGATTTGGGATTCTAGACTTTGAATAATACCTACAGGTTACCAGAACTTTGTTTTCATAAGTGTCCAATTTATTTTCTCAGATTAATTTTAGCATGCTTTTTCATATTCCTTCTCTTTGTTTTTGTCTTCTGTTGTATTATTTTTTGCTTTCCTCTTCAGCTGTTTCCCTGTTAATATATAAATACTTTTTGTGATTATTATGGTCATTAGTATCATTAAGGACCCAAATTCTAGCAATGAACTATCCATAAGCTATTAATAAGTGAATATAGTAGTAGACTCTGAGTACATACATATTAATGAAATGATGTCTCTGCTCTTAAATGTCAGACCATTGTTTAGCCATTTGCTACAAATTCTGAATGATAATCAATGTCTTCCTCTGTTTTTCTGACATTCTCACAGCTTCTTTAAACTGTGAAACAATAAGGTGTTGAATACTCTCTCCAAGACCTGTGGCAATCTCAGTACTAGTAGGATGCTAGGCAGGGAGTTAAGGGGTCTGAATCCATCACTGTTTCCTCCTTCTTCCCTTCCTCCTCCTCCTCCCCTTTTTTTGGTAGCATTGGGAATTACATCTAGGGCCTTCACACTGAGCCACATCTCCAGAAGCCCTTCCTTCTTTTTCTTTTTCTGAGACAGGTCTCACTATGTAGTTAAGGCTGTCCTTGAACTCCTATGTTGTTCGGGTTGGCCTCTAACTCGCTGTGATCCTCTTGTCTCAGCCTCCTGAGTGCTGGGATTACAGGCATGTGCCACCACACATGACCTCAGCCCTTTTTAAAAAAATGTTTCTGAGGATTTTGCTAAGCCACTAACTTGCTCAGGCTGGCCTACAACTCACCACGATCCTCTTGCTTCAGCCTTTCAGAGTGATGAGATTGCAGGTATGCAGCATCACATCCTTCTCTACATTCTTTTTCTGAGTGAGCTTCTCTAAGTGTTGATTTTCAGTTTTGAAAGCATTGTTGTACTAAATAACACAGGACACTAAAATTTGTGCCTCTGGCATATTTCCAAACAGGTATAATTTCTTGGTTCCTCGCTCACTTTCCCTAGCTTCTCATTTGCTTTTTCACAAAAAACTGTAATTTCTAATATTCAGTTATTAATGGAAGGGTAAGGTACAAAGAGACTTACTTTTCAGGCAAACAAACTTTTTCACAGACAAATTTATGTTTAAAGTTGTTTCTGTTGCCTCCACAGCCAGAGAAGACGAAGGGTTCACAGTTAAATGTCAAAATGTTGTAGTAGAATCTATGCAGACTTAGCTTGCAGGTTCCCTTTAATGGAGGATAGTTGCAGCGGTCTGTGCAGGAGAACAACAGACTCAGGTTTTATTTACTACCATATTGACATTCTTTTCCTCATTGGCTCAGACTATTAAAGCTCAAGCACCTGAGTAAATCTAACTATCTCAGGAGGGCAAGATATAGTTCCTTGAGCATGAATTTCACTGTGTTTGAGATATGGGTCAATGCTTCTGACTTATAGCCTGAGTCAGTAATGCAGAGAAATTAGATAAGGTCCGTAGGGTATTTTTACTCCCTTGGACCTGACAACATGAAAGACCTGAAGGCAAACTTTTCCACAGTATTCCTTGTATCCCATTTCTTGACTCTTCGTATAACTCCCGTGCCATTGGAAGTGAGTATCTCACCTGGTTCCCCTAACACATACCATGCAGAGAATGAAATGATAGAGCAGTTATACCCACAGCAGCATGGCAGGAGAATAACTGAACCTGTGGCACCCACTCCCAGCCAATTTTACTCAGTGGATTCCATGCCCTTGTTGTATCAAACTGGTAACTCCTGGCCAGCTTTATATTTTGGTTCCCCTTAGCACATTGTCACAGAGGTACCTAATCAATTGATTTGATCATGGGCCGGGGAAACACCCCAGGAGAGAAGGTAATCTTTTAAGATTTAGCAGCTCCAGAGAGAAATAACAGGCCTAGCCAGCAATTCAAGCCCAAGGAAAGCCCATGAGTGTTATAAACTGCAAAAACAATGTTAGTTTTCTTTCTTTTTCTTTTTCTTTTTTTTCTTTTTTGACACAGGGTCTCACTACGCAGTTCAAGCTGGCCTTGAACTCACTTTGTAGCCCAGGCTGGTCTCAAACTTGCAACAATCCTCCTGCCTCAGCCTCCCAAGTACTGAAATTACAGGTGTGTGCTGGCTTTTTTCTCTCTTTGAGTATGACTCTTTCATAGTAGGATAGCGTTGAATACTCCCATTGCAGCACCCGCCATATTGCCACAGAGTGTTTAATCAGGCACCATTGTGGGAAGGGACTGATTTAGATTGACCCAAAACCAAGTACACTGCAGCTTCACTCCAGGATTTTGAGACACTACCACACTGATGGGGTGAGAGACAACCACAGGACACAGATGCAGAGAAGTTGGTGAGGGCCAGACATTAACTTCCCTGAGTAGTTCAAACTCAGGCCAGGAAGGACATGCTGGGAGGCCAGGGTCAACAGGTGTGGCTTTCAGGAGTGGCTGGATCTGAAGGTAATTGTATTGGGTCCAGTGGTTCTTGTCCCTCTACTTATATCCAGTGGATACCAACAGAGTGACTGCTTTCCTGTTTACTAACATGAAAGGGGATACACCTCAGCTTGGGTGGTTACCACTGCCTGGGATTTCCCATAGAGTGGTGTCTCAGCCATGAGAAAAAGTAATTAAGACAAGACATGAAAAATGGATCTAACAGATCCTAGATCAGTGATGGTGAACATTTTTTATTTTATTTTATTTTTTTGCGGCACTGGGGATAGAACTCACGACCTTGTGCTTGCCAGGCAGGTGCTTAGGCCACTGAACTAAATCCCCAGTCCTTGTCTTTTTGAGACAGGGTCTCACTCTGCCATTCAGGCTGGCCTTGAGCTCATTTTGTAGCCCAGGCTGTCTCGAACTCACAATGATCCTCCTGTCTCAGCCTCCCGAGTGCAGGGATTACAGGCGTGAGCCACCATGCCTGGCTGATAGTGAACATTTTAGAGACTGAGTACCCAAACTATAACCCCAAACCCACTAATTTATTGCAAAGCATCAACACTGCAATTAAATCTGAATATTGAGGTTTTAGTTTAGAGAAGCAACTCATACATTAACATCTTTGGCTTAAAAAATAATATGTATGCCTTAGTTTCACTACCACTGTCCTAGATGATACAAAGAAGACTAATCTAGGATTAATTGGAATTAGTGAATCAGAAGCCCATTCAAAAGACAGCACAAATGACACAAAAAATCCTGTTTACAGAAACAATAGCAGAAAACTCCAAATATGGGAAAAGGATTCAACATACAGATCAGTGAGGTGTATAGAGCCTTAAATAGCTAGGATCAGAAGAGAACCTCTTCATGATACATCATAACCAAAATTCCAGAAGTCCAACACAAAAAACAGCTTAAAAGTGGTTAGAGAAAAAACAGTAAATCACTTTAGGAAAAACCATTAGAATTATAGCAGAGTTTTCAACACATACCTTAAGTCCAGCAAAGCTTGAAGCAAAGTGTTTCAAGCCCTAAAACAAACCAACTTCCAACTCAGATGGATATATCTTGCAAAATAACCTTTCAAAATTTATGGAGAAATAAGTTATTTCCATGATAATGAGCACTTAAAGAAACTCATAACCACCAAATTAGCATTCCAAAAGTTTCTTAAGAATATCCTAAGAAGAGACAATGAGCCTAATAATGCCAAAAAGTCTAACAAAATGAATATGCTAGAAGACGAGCGATTAAGTAGAAAAGAAAGAAAAGGAATAAGCAACAGAAAAATAATGCAATGGCAGTATTAATCAATGCCTTTCAGTAATAACACTCAATGTGAGTGGTCCTAATTCCCCAATAAAAAGACACCAACTGACAGAATGGATCAAGAAACAAAATCCAGTGGTATGCTGTATACAAGAAACACATTTAATGCAAAAAGAAATTCACAGACTAAAAATCAATGGATGGCAAACAATATTCCATGCAACAGGAACCAAAACCAAGTAGGAGTAGTTACCGTAATTTTAGACAAAATGGGCTTCAAATCAAAAGTGATCAGAACAGGTGAAGAAGGGCACTACGTATTGGGTAAGGGAACAATTATAAACATATATGCAATGAATGATGGCACATTCAACTTCGTAAAAGAAACACCAATAGACATAAAAGATCAGATAAACATTAACACGATTATAGTGGAGGACTTAAATACACCACTATAACAAATAGACAATCAACTAGACAAAAAAATAACAAAAAATATTAGAGTTGAACCAAGACTTTGAACAAATGGACCTGATAAATGTCCATGGAGTGCTCCACCCAACAATGATGGAATGCACATTCTTTTCAAGAGCATATGGAACTTTCTTCAAAATAGACTACATACCAGCCACTAAAACATGCTTAAGCAGATGCAAAAGAGTTAAAATTATTCCATTCATATTATCAGATCATAGTGCAATGAAACCAGAACTCAGTTGCAAAAGAAACTACAGAAATTATGGAAACACATGAAAATTAAACAGTGCACTCTTGAATAAGCAATGGTTTATGGAAGAAACACAGGAAAAAATTAGTTACTAGAACTGAATGGAAATGCCAATACAACATACCAGAATGTGTAGAACACATGGGAAGCAGTCCTAAAGAGAAGTTTATAGCTGTGAATGGCTACATGAGGAAAACAGAGTGAGTCCAAATAAATAACTTAACGATGCACCTCAAGGTCCTGAAAAGCAAGAACAATCCAAATCCAAAGCTACTACAAGGAGGGAAATTATAAAGATCCAAACAGATATCAATAAAACAGAGACTAAAAAATGCAAAGAATCAACGAACGGAAGATCTGGTTTTTCAAAATAGTAAATGAATAGATAAACCTTTAGCCAATGTTATGAAAAAAGTTAGACAAAATCACTGCAATTAGAAATAAAAAGGTGAATTTACAATAGTACTTCCAAAATCCAGAAGATTATTAGCAACTGATTTGCAAACTTGTGCCCCAATAAATTGGGAAATTCAGAAGAAATGGATAGATTTCTAGATATGCATGAATTACCAAAACTGAATCAAGGAAACATAAAAACCCTGAATAATCCAATGAAACTGAAGCAACAATATTAAACCTATCAACTAAGAAAAACTTAGGTGTTGCTGGATTCATTACTGAATTATATAAGATCTGCAGGCAAGATCTAATGCCAATACTTTTTAAACTCTTCAATGAAATTGAAAGGTAAAGAGTACTCACAAATTCATTCCTGGAAGCTATTATTACTGTAATTGTAAAATTAGTAAAGATCCAACAACAACAACAACAACAACAACAAAACTAGAATGACTTCCCAATCTCGTTAATGAACATGGGCCCACAAATCCTCAATAAGACAGTAGCAAATAGATTTTAAAAAATCATCAAAAAAATCATATATCAGGACTAAGTAGACTTTAACCCAAGGATACAAGAGTGAGTCAATATACACAAATCAATAAATACACTGCATCACATGTACAGAAGCAAAAATCACATGATCATCTCAATAAATGCAGAAAAAGCATTTGATAAAATCTAGCATCCATTCATCCATTCATGATAAAACCATTCATGATAAAAACTATGAAGAAAATGGGTGCGTAAGGACCATTCCATCCATTCATGATAAAAACTATGAAGAAAACAGGTGTGTAAGGACCTTATTTCAATCTGATAAAAGTGATTTATGACAAATATACTATCAACATAATATTAAGTGGGAAAAACTGAAAGCTTTTCTCCTAAAATCAGGAACAAGATAAGGATGTTCACCATTAATACTGCTGTTCAACATAGTCTTTGAAACATTAGCCAGAGCAAGCAGGAAAGAGAAAGAAATAAAAGGGATAGGTATAGGCATAGGCAAGGAAGAAGGCAAATTATTATCATTTGCAGATGCTATGATCATCTACATAGAAGACCCAAACAATTCTATCAAAAGATTCCTAGAATCTAGATTCCTAGAAATTGACAATGTAGCAGGAAATAAATCAACGCAAAAAAAAATCAACAGCATTCCTGTACACCAATAAATCACTAAGAAAGATACTAGAAAAAAAAGACCATTCTCTATATCACCAATAAAAATATTTAGGAATTAATCTAATCAAGTAAGTGAAAGTACAATGAAAACTATAGTACTCTGAAAAAGGAGGTCAAAGAGGACATCAGAAAATGTGAAGATCTCCTTTGTTCTTGGATAGGCAGAACCAATAACATCAAAAGGATCATACTTTTGAGAGTGATATACAGATTTAGTGCAATCCCAATAAAAAACCAACATCATTCCTCACAGATCTAGAGAAAATAATCCTAAAATTTATATGGAATCAGAGACCCATAATAATAAAAGCAATTCTAGGTAACAAGAGAAAAGCAAGAGGCATCACAATCCCAGACTTGAAGTTATATTACAAAGTTACAGTGATAAAAACAGTAAGGTACTGGCACACAGATATGTAGATCTAAGGAACAGAATAGAGGAAGCAGAAACAACTCTAGCCACATTCAGCTATTTGATCTTTGACAAAGGGGTCAAAAACACATTGGAGGAAAAATAGAGTCATCAGTACATGATGTTGTGGAAACGGGCGACATACATATAGAAGATTGATTCCGGACCCATGTGTGTACTAATCTAAAATCAAAATGGATAAAAAAATCTAACTGCTAAAATGCAAACACTTAATTTGCTGGAAGTTAAAATGGTAAAGCTATTGCAGACATAGACATAGGCAAGGTCTTTCTGGTCAGAGCCCAAATGGCACAAAAAATAGTGACAAGAATCAACAAATGGGATCATATCAAATGTAAAAGTTTCTGCATAGCAAAGGTAACATTCAACAGAGTGAAGAGATCACCTACAGAATGGGAAAAAATTTTGCCAGCTTTTTCTCAGACAGAGGACTGACATATAGGATATATAAAGAACTCAAAAATAATTAGACCTTCCAAAATAAAACACCCAATCAAAAAAGGGCAATTGAAATAAATAGATGGTTCCCAGAAGAAGAAGAATAAATGGGCAATGAATACATGAAAAAATGTTCATCAATGGTCATTAAAGAAATATAAATTAGCACAACACTGAGATTCTGTCTTACCCTAGAAAGAGTAGCTACCAGCAAGAAATCAAATAGCAAATCCTGGTGAGGCTACAGGGGAAAAGGAAACCTTATACATGGTTGGTGGGAGTGTAAACTGGTACATCTACAATGGAAATCAGTGTGAAGATTGCTCCAAAACCAAAACTAGAAATTCCATTTGAGCCAGATCTTTCCCTTCTACCTTCTCAAAACTTAAAGATGTCATATTACAGTGATACATGTATATTCATATTTAAAGCAGTAGATTTCATAATAGCTAAATCTTGGATACTACCTCTATACCCATAAACAAATGAATGGACAAAGAAAATGTGGTAATTATATGCAGTGGAGTACCACTCTACCATAAGGAAGGATAAACAAGTCTTTTGTAGGAAAAGGGATGCACCTTGAGACCACATTATGTAAAATAAATCAGATGCATAAGCTTAAACGTCTCATAGTTTCTCATATTAGAAACCCAGGGTATAAAGAGCAAAATAAAAGAGATGATAGGATGTAGGG